>VDFB02271358.1:479443370-479478336 GCA_007258455.2 Sequoia sempervirens | reverse complement strand
CAAACTTGAAGATATGGAAGGAAACACTTTAGATATACCGATGAATAGTATTTATCTAAAGTTATTCCATTAAAATATGTAGTTCTTTAAAAAATTTAATAGTTATGTACCATATGTAAGAACTTTTGTAAATACATTTTAATTTTGAGAATAAGCCATTGAGAATAACACAAAAAAAGTGAAAAGTTTGTATTATATTATATTCATTAAAAATTTACAATGTAATACAAAGCTCAAGGCTCAAATTTAAATGTAAGGCTCTCTCAAGCATACCCAAAAGGGTTACAGAGTAAAAAGATGCAAGAAGGAGGCAACTTGCAAAAAAATGTAAAGAAAAGCCTTGAGCCATTGTCTAGGAAGTTGAAAGGGCTTAGCATCAGGTTTTTCTTTATTCTCTTCTTCTACTCTACCAAGATGCCAAAAGGGGTTCAACACACAACACATGTGGGATCCACATGATACAGACCAAAGGCCTAGTCGTCAGGGCTCTACACTAGAAACTCAAAGTGCTTCCTCCAAGAAAGTCTCAGAACGTGCTCCATGCCATACTCCCATAGCCGATAGGTGGCCACTGGTTGAGAAGATGAGTAATGCGTCTCAAGATCCATGGTTTGAAAGTTGGAAAGGAAGGGCAACCTAGATACATCTATACCAAAGTCTACATGCCTGCAAAGATCCATGGTGCTCAAGATACCAACGCTAGGGATAACCCCTTGCACTATTGTGCCAATCACTTTCAATACTGTAGCATCAAACATTTGGTGACACAATTCAATTATCATGGGTTTGGACACATTTAGGTTGAGCAGGGAAGTGACGAAGTGGGAAAGAACATTGTAGTTTCTCTAGAGTTGGTTCTCATCATCAATGAAGTCCTTACCAACTACCCACCTAAACGAAACTAAGGCAAGGTGGTTGCACCTCTTCACCAAGAACTTAATTCCATTAGTAGTGACCTCTTCCACAAAGCAGTATTATGGCCTCTATGGAAAAAGCTAAATAGGAGTGCCTAAGCCAGCTAACATTCTGAGAAAGCAACAAATTTTTGGCAAAATGGGAGATACTGAAAAGCTTGCTAAAATTAAAAGGATATATTTTCAAATGAATATTGCATAAGGTGGCATAGCTATATATACAAAAGATAAGCAAAGAAACCCAGCCAATGGAAGGTCCATTTTTGGTTGAATGACAACAGGAAAATTTTAAAGAAAAACAAAGTTAGGTAAATCATACAAAGGATCTAACAAGAGGTCTTAAGAAATAAATTTAGGCATTGGGAGTAAATTCTCTCATATGCCAATTTTTGATGTATTTCCTTTTCCATCATCAACATCAACCAACTTACTTATGTGAAAAGACATGGATTAACATGCTAAGTTATGACAATTTAATGGACACATCTTTTCAAAGGTACATTGCATCACTTTGACACATTTCTCATAGCAAAAAGCACATGTTCTAATGCAATGAATTATTTGTAAAAGAGGAGGCGGGGATAATGTACTAATTCCATTCTCACTGTGTTTTTATCATTCCCAAGGGATATGGATCTTAAATCCACATGTATCACCTCAGTGGAAATACTTAATGGACTAGAAATAATAGCGTAGCCTTAAATTCAGTATGAGTGAGGAAATTAATTGTACTCAAAATTAGATTTTTCCAATAAGCAAAAGGAAAGTGGCCATTTTCATTAAGTAAACTCTGTAAAACTTCCTGATAAAGCCATGGTGGAGCCATCAACCTTTGGTAGAAAATTCATATCCATAATAAAAAGGCTTGGTTATGCCAATATTTTTGGGTGGAACTCATTCACCAATGCTCCAACACTTGAGGAGTGGCCATTCAAATTCTATAAAAAGGTGTAGCCAGATAGACACATCCCAAGAGAGGCAGTGTAGGATATCATCAAAAATATTTTTGACCCCAGGTTGTTAGCTCACCCTAAAAGTTTAAGGGAGGGTACATTTCAAAGAATGGTGGAGCATGAACCCTCTAAAGGTTTCACATTTCATCTCTAGAATTGTGGTCTACCATAGTTCATACTGCCTGTCGTAAACCCATGTCTAGAGTTGGTCAATGCACGTGCTAGGAGATTCAACAAAAGGAAAAAATCCATTGAGGGTAGTAGGATCAAAGTTACCATTTCTACTGAAGCCATATGGGATATGTTGTGTATCTCTACAACTTGGGGTGTTGAAAAATTTGATGAAAAAAAATGGACATCTTTGAGAGAGAAATTGCCAGGAAAACAAGTTTTTATGAGGACAAAGCAAAGGAAAGGCTAGAGAAAGGTCATTTTTCTTTTCCACTTTCATGCAAGAAATTCAAGAAAGACACACAATCTTTGTTTTCAATGTTGACCTACATTTTTGGCCTTGAAAATTATGAGGAAATTAACCTTTTTTAGTTGGGCCTGACTTTTGTGCTCAAAAGGGAAAAGAACCAGAGATATTATGATTTTGCTGAGGTGATAGCCAGAAACATGCTAGAGCAATTGAAAAAATAGAACACTAAGTCTAAATTCAGGTATTCTTCTTTCTTGTCTCATTTGGTTTTGCATCAAAATTCTGAGTGGCTGGAGAAAAATATACCAGTGTCTAGGTTTTATGTAAGAGGTTGTTTTCTACCAGTTTCTCTATGGACCCATGTACTTTCAAAAATAGGGGATTATTACTAGTTTGTAGATCAATTTCTAAGGCCACTACTTCAAGATTTATTGTCATGCCCTATGGGCCATTTCTCTCCTGAGGTCACACAATGGATGGAAAATATACCAACCCCAATGGATTATTTCTTGTGAGAGGATTTTACATTTATCAGATTTCATTTTTTTATTGAGGAACCTTTATGAATCCCCAGATTTGTTGTAGAAAAAATTTTCATATTGGAGGCATGCCATTAGGAAACCATTGTCAACAATGTCTATGGTTCCAGAAGAAACAAAAAAAGATATATTTACTTCCCCTCACAATTTCCAATAGTTAGGTAACGCTGAGCAAGAGGAAGGATGAGGGTGAGCTCACAAATCTACTAGCAGCACTAGGCTTAGTTCTAATTTGTGACAAGTGGGACTACAACCTGATAAAGCACACCAATTTGAAACATGAGAGTCTGGAGTATTTTGAGAGGAGGAATTCGACTCAAGAAAGGTCGAAGGTATATATTGACTTGGATCGCATTCCACTCAAGCGACCAAAATGGATAAGTTTCTATGTGTCACAAGCAGAGTATCAGAAGAACATCCCAATAGTAAAATCCCTCAACATGTAGATGAAGGACAAGTGTTGGTTAGAAAGAGAAAATGTAGACTTCTATAGATTTTGACAAGAGATGAAATTCCTCGGTGCCCCGTTTGGTAACTTTTAGCCATAGGACAAAGAGTTTGAGGACATTTATGGTTGAGAGGTTGCCTTTGATGATAGCAATCCAAAGACTAGTCATGAAATTGACAAGGATCAAATTCTATGTCGTGGTTCTCATCCTCAAGAATTTGAAATTCAAAGAGACTCGAAGCAAAGGGACTCACAAGCTATGTCCTTTGATGGTGCTCAAAGCAAAGGAAAAAAGAACTGATGGTCCCCAAGAGGATCCACTATAGTTGTTGAAGGCCAAGAAATGGAGGGATTGGCTGGTAGAGGATCAAAACATACTGATTCCTATTGTGCAAAAAGAAGATAGCTCCAAGATCTAGGTGCACCTGATGCATCAACCCAAGGAGAAGAAGAAGCAAAATCTTCCCTGCAAAATGTTCTAACCGTTGCAACTTAGGTAAGTTTTTCCTCCTCTCTTCTTCCTACCTTTGCATCTTTGGTTACTCCTCTACCTCCTCCCATGGAAATAAATCCTTCATCCTTAGATATTCAGCTAATAGTCTTGAATATTCCCCCTTCCATTTTTTAATGAATCTTCCAAAACTACCTCATGCTCCAAACGAGAATCATCCGCTTCGGCCACTATTGATTCTTTGATTGCTCTATCAAGGGACCCCATTGAAAGAGAAAAAATTTCCATGTTGCCTATCACTCATGGTCCATCTACTTCTAGGAAGGCACCTCCCCTTCTGCCTATTTCTCTTTTAACCCTAACTAGCTTTTCCCCTACCTAATCTCAATTTGGTATCCTACCTTTTTCCATGATAACGCTCTATTTTGCTTCCCTGCATGCTCATACATCCAAAGTTTCTCCTTATGTTACCCTTTTTGGTCTCCCTCCTAGTGCTTCCATTGTTGCATTGAGTATTGATACCCCTAATAGTCTTGAAGACCATTTCAATGCAACCAAGTAGGCCCAATAGGTCAAAAAGTGAAAACTATTGTTAAAGAGTGTCACATTGCTAGCCACCAAGAAGATTGAAGCTTGCTTCAAAGAAGAGTGGAACTCTCAACTAATCACTACCATGAAGCCACTTGTGTCCAAGCCCAAAGGGAAGATGTAGATGGAGGACTATGACATCAAAGCCATGGGCCTAGATTTGAATGAAACTCACCAATGTGAGAAAGTTGTACTATCTAAGGCAACTTAGAAGGTGGCATATGCAAATTACAAGAGGATGGATAGAAAAGTGAAGAAGCATGAGGCAAAGTTGATAAATGAGAAGGAAATAGTGAGTAGGTAGTAAAATGAGATTCAAACTAGAAATGTCAAGATATCCCGCATAAGGAAAATACAAAGTTAGCCAAGAGAAGCATCTAAGCTGCTTGTGGAAGCTCAGGGTGAACAAGTTCAACTTTATGCTAAAATTAAAAAATTAAAAGGTGAGTTTACTACTGAGCACCAAATGAATGTAGAGTATTGAAACTCTTGGGAAAAAATGAGAAGAGAGTTGGATGGTGTTCGATCTCAAACTTCTGAAGATCTTCAAAAGGCCTATGTGGAAGCAAAAAATTCAAAACAAGAGATCAAAAGGGTGAGCTTAGAACTGAAAAAATTCCCTTAGAGAAAGAATTCAATTGGAGGAAAATGTAAGAGCAAGAGATGGTCAGTTTGACCAAGAGATAGCTATTGAATGAGGATTTAGGACCCTCTTGATAATGAAGAAGTTGATATCTACACATTGGGAGTGGATCAAAGTTGTTTCCATTCTTGTGCTTGCTTTACATTTCTTAAGGGGTGGTTGGGAATGAAATGTGAAGGTTGGCCTGATGGTCGATCAATTTCTAAAAATATATGCTCCTCGACTGGTGGAATTGCAAAGCTTTATTTCCAAGTTGTGCGTGGCTACTGATAATTCCCTAAGAAGTACATGGATTCCCGATCAAAGAGCTTCCTTTATCAAAGAAAATGAGATCATCAACTACCACAAAGTCACAATTAGGTGCAAGGATTGTCAAACCATGCTAAACAAGTGGGTCAATGAAATCAAAAAGGACTTCTACATACTATTTGAATTTGGGCTACCTCCTCTTCTTTCACCAGATGGAGATGTGTTGGTAGTTGAGCAGGTCACAGATGTGATCCAACGCAAGGTCCAAAATTCTATAGAACTCTCAAGTTCAAGCATGACTTCCACAACTTATGATATTGAGCATGAGATCTTTCCTCTTTATCGACTCTATTATCACCTTGGGGTGGTTTCTTCCATATGGGGATTTGTTTCTTTCAAATAATTTTTTAAGTTAGAGGAAGCATATAGGCACATCTATACTCCCATCCAACTGATAGATGCGGATTGGGAGGTACAACATTCTGCTTTCCTCAAAATCCAATAATTAACAGAGGCCTAGGTTCGTGCCTCCCCAAGCGAAGACCCCCTTATGAGTAAAGCTATCAAAAAGGTGCATAATGTGCCACATAGTGGCTGTGCAGATTTTATTTTTTTCCTTCCTCTTGAGAGAGTTGGGACACGTGTCAGCTCATCGAGGATTTTCTCAAGGAGCTATATTCATGAGTCTGAGAATTTTCCCCTATTTGACATGTCATCTCTTCACTACGAGCAATTTGGTGCTTTTCTAAAGTGATCATTTTTGGGATTTTTTTAGAGCTTGCTGGCCCCTTTTGGTTTTTGGGATGGAAGCTTTTAGTCAATTCCGTTGGGTTACGTGACTAGCCAACTAGAATTTTTCTACGTTGTTTTCTAAGATTTGATCATTTTGAGATAACTATCTTTGCTAAATATCTAAAGAGAATTAATGCAGAAATTGAGAATTGATGAGCAAAGATTTTTGTGACCTAACTAAAGATCTATGATCAGATTGTGTGCTATCAAATGCCAACACTTGGTAGTAATTACTTCCATGTTATGGTGGAATTTTCTTTTTTCTGCAGCTATAAATGAGAGGCAGTGATAGAAGGAAAGGGTTGGTTCCAAGTTTTAGTTCCCTTTGCTAAGGAAAATTTTATTTAGTTTTCTTAGGTTGTAAGAACTATTTTCAGAAGTAGAGTTGCAAAACTACTTTTCTTTGACATTTTATATCATTTATCCTCAAACTATTATTGGATTCACATCTGACCTTTGTTTTAAAGTTCATTTGATATTTAAGCACAAATTATTTGGAAGAAATATTTCAGATTGCACATGTATGGACTTTATCAAGCTTTCCTTCTTTATGCTTTCATTCTGAAAAAAACACTATGTCAAGAAAGTTGAATTCAAATAGTTTAAGTTGTTGATTTCCATGTAGGCTTATATAGAAGGATAATAACTTGTGAAAATTGGATTATGTCAGTGGACTTCTCTATTTTTCTGAAGGGATGATGTTTTGTTATATCGTGTTGTATTAGGAGAGAGAGTTTATGCAATTTCTAAACATTTTTTGTTAACCTTGGAAATTTTTATGTTTGATTGGACCTTAATGAACACTTCCTGTAGGAAGATTTGAAAGTTTGCACTGTTCTTGTTGTTAGCCTTTGTTGTTTGTTTTCTTCCCAACAATGAAGGGTTGTGGCATTCTGAGTCTAATTATATCACTCATAGGAAGGATTGTGTTTGAAATATTGTAAAAGATTTGGTTCATCACCATTTTTATGTTTTATGTTTACATTTCCTTCTACCCTTTTCTCCAGAACCCAAAGAAGAGTTGACTCTCTATAAAAGTCCTGAAGTTATTCAATGAGGTGCAAATCAGTCCTCCACTCACTAAATTTCCCATAAGACTGTCCGAGAGGCACAATCTTTAATGATAAAAAAAATCGTGCCCATAACCAGGTGAAAATTCCTTGGTCTTCCTTCTGAAACCTCCAAAGAGTAACCATCTCAAGAAAATGTCTCTAATCACAAGAGAACTCCAAACATCACCTAAGTCTCCAAGTATCCATTAGTACCTATAACCAATCAATCCATGCCAAACTCCAAATGCAACATAGCACCATCATGAAGTAATCAATAAAATGATCAATGTATCCAATACAAAGAGAACTAAACATGATCAATATCAGAGCTCCAATCATGAATCAGGATCATAAACATGACAACATGATCTAACCATCTCCTCCTAGGAGATCAAATGCACCATAACATATAGACATCTTGGTCTCAAGAGAATATTTACCATGCCACAACTCTAAGCATGAATCAAGAGTGAATCATGACATAATAACAACCACTCTAAAAAATAAAACATATCCCCAATCACATGAAGATAACCATACTAGTGATACATCCATGTCACTGCCAACAACTCCCACTGAATTATGATACGAGCTGCACATGGAATCATGATGACCATCCTCTCCATGAAGATCATCCAAGTCTACACACACTCAATTGCAACATTAATAACATACAAGTGAAACCAAGATCTCCAAGCCAAGAAGATACCTACAAGTACCAACAAATGATCATAAACATATCCATCACCACCAAACCATCACTATCAAAAGCACCCACTAAAAGTGTAACCAATGAATGTAACAAGTTATCATGACATCGTGATAACAATCTCCTAATGAAGGTCAAACAAAGAGTAAACTCACACAATCAAAGAACTTAAATGCAACATGAGCTCCTAAATAAGAAAGCAAAGTAAACCATGATCCTCATACCAAGAAGATTCACTATCACAACCTAAATCAAGATATAATCCAACATCACCACAATGCACCTACATAAACCATCATGACATGCCAAAGTTTCCAAAGCATTAGAAACATCCATGACACCATGATCACCACCAAATGTACCAACAAATCAACCAAACTGTGTCCCACATTTCTACATAGCATAGTCAACTGCATAGGTATCACATCATGACTGTAGCTAGTAATACCAACTCACCTCCTCATATAACAACTAAACCAACAATCCAAGTGACTAAACAAAGCCACCAAAAATAAAAATGCATGAACACTAAAATATCTATGTGCATAGAAAACCCATGTCCAATTCATAGGTGAAACATGTAAGTATAGACCACCTACAATGCTACACAACTTGTAGATACAACAATGAAGCATAAAAATCTAACCAAATATTGATAACCATGGAAAAATGATAATAATATGAAATTTACAACTAAGCATACAATGAATCCAACATCAAATCTCCTATATCCAACAATCCATAAGCTCATAGTATCACCATAGTCAACATAACCCATAAACAACTCAAGATAGAATCTTAGCAAACAAATCATGTCAAAACAACTCCAAACCTGATCCCCTATGTTGTACTCTAAACAAGCTTTTTTTCAACTATTCTACATCCAAAAACTAGCTCCATATGCACCTGATCACCTCTCAAAGCTCAAATAGACCACTTGAATTCCATTAAGAAAAACACTATCAAAATTGCAAAATATGAAAAAATCTCTAGTACCATAGGTAGAGCTCTGAGTCACCTTTCCAATTAGTCCAAGAAGAAAAAAAAGGACCACTTGGACGAAAGTTATGCCCCTCAGAAGAAAAAACACAATTTCACTATATAACGACACCACTCATTTTGAGCTACAATGGTCCATCGGTAGTGGTAGAGCCACCCAACGACACCACTCATTTTGAGCTACAGACCTAAAATTCTTATTAATTTTGATTAAATTTCCAAAAAACAAAAGTTTTCACTAGGATCCATTAAAAATACTACTGGTAGATTTAAAAGTGTATGGCAGAATTTTTTTCAAATGTTAAAAAACATTTAAATTTTTTTTAATAAATGTTTATACTCCCAATAGGGGAGTTAGTGGGGCCCGCCAAGTAGTCATCGATGGTATCTATGACAGTACTGTGCTAGAGGTAGGCTGCTAGACAGTACCTATCGATAGGTACTATCGGCCTTGTACGATGGTCGGCCAATGGGAGGATCTGACGCCCCTTAGAAATTTTATTTTATTTTATTTTTTTCAAAAATCTTCTATAATGAATTTCATCGGCATTTTTAAAAACTTTTTTCTATATATATTTGTAGGGAAATTTTTTAATTTCAACAGGATTTTTTTAATTTTTAATTTTCTTAATAAATTTGATGGTTGTATGACTATAAAATAAGATTTTTTTTTTTTTTTGAATTGCATTTTCTAGTAACCAAAATAGGGAAAATTATATATCAAAATTCGTCTCTCAACCAACTTGAATCCAACCATGAGGCCCATTTTGTCCCAGGAGGTCATTTGTGAAATTTCCTCCACAAAACCCCCATTTGAATGCACAATCAAGAAACTGTATTTTTCCCTAATTTTTCCACACCCGAAATTCACAAACAACCCATCATAGCAGCAAACCCAAAACCCTTATATTTGCATTAAACAACCTATAAAACCCTCATATCTTTCCATGTTTTTCATTCCCTCATGCATTGCATAGATTCAAGCTTAATCAACATTTTATCAACCTAGAGTTATAACAAAATATATCCAACCATGAAATCTTTGATACCACTTCTAAGGAAACTTGTAGCCATTGCTATGAAAATTTCTGCAGAATCCAAAAGAGATAACAATGAAAATAAGTAATCATAATCCACATGCAAGAGAATAGACAACATACCCATCAAATATGACACAAAATATACCCTGGGAAAACCCTCATGAGGAAAAACCTTGCCTCCAAAAGCATCCATACTCCATCATATTAATCAACCATGAAGCAAATACAAGAGTTACAATGAACACCTCTAAAGCATCAAGCCCTCCAATGCATTCCCATTTTTCCAAGCATGAATCCACACATCCCATTCCATGCTTTACAAATTCACTGTCAAGGGGACTCAATAATGATAGGAAAACCACTCAACCAACCTAAATCACTACACATGTGTTTGATTTTATGTACACAAGCTCACAAAAAATATAACTAGTGGTAAGGTGAAACCATGTACCACAAAATGATGTGAATACATAACAACTAACCCCTTATTTAATATTGGGTACTAAGACATCACTTTTAATATTTCCCCAATATTAAATTATTATAACATGTCTCCAACACATTAAATAATAATACAATGTTACAATACAACACCAAGTGGTCCCCAAATAATTACCTAGTATGATTAACACCACCACCAAGGTGTAACACAACTAAAGAATTATTTAATTACAAAATTATAATAATCAATTTATGCAATGGTGTACAACACCATATCCCAACACGATCAACCCAAGAGGCAATTCACAATACTAGGTGAGTCACTTGAGATAGTCATGTGAAAGGTAGTACAACAAAATCTCATCAAAATTAATGATCGCCCAAAGTATGAGGAGCCTAGTTTCAAAACACTGTGGTATAAAGAGAAAAACTTGTGCAGATTCCATAAGTTGAAAGGATACACGACCAACAATTGTATGCAACTCAAACACCTTATCCAAGACTTGATAGACAAAGGGGAAATGGATGTTGAACATCATCTCAAAAACAAGGATCTTCAAATATACTTGAACCCAATCTCGAATCATGCTAAAAGGAATGACAAAGGAAAATAACTAGAGTACCACAATGCTAATTACATGTATGGTGCCATGGTTTTAGGAAATTTCTCACAAGGAAATGATAATATGGAAAATGTAGTTACAATATGAAGTAGAGACAACAACTATAACATAAATACCCATTGAGGGAGAGTTACAATACAAGGACCCCCACCCAAACCGATAATTAAGTCATTAAATGAATAAAACATTAAAGAACAGTTGAAGAAAACACCTGCCCCAATCTCAATCCCAGAGTTAAAATTGTCACCCACACATAGGGAAATATTAGAAAAAGCATTGGATACAATGGTCCCTAACCACCTCAATCCTAGTCAATTCCAATCCATGGTTGGCGAGATCATAGCAAGAAATCATTTAATCTTTTTAGAGAAAGATATCCCATAAAAGACATGCTGAATAGGACAATTGAGAGGGGGTGAATCAGTTGTCATATAATTAAACATTTAATTCAATCACTAGAACTAATACTTAATACTTCTTAAATGATTAATTATCAAATTCCAATGCTGAAACTCAAATCCAACACATAAACAAAATAACAATAGATTTACATGGAAAAATCAATCAGGGAAAAACCACAATAAGGATTAACTCACACTATAGAGAATATCAAAACTAATTACAAAAGGCTCACTACCTAAAATAAGGCTAACTACCTGAAATAAGTACTCACTATCAAACAAGGCTAACAACCCAAAGGGCTCACTGCCACAAAGATACAAAGAAGATAAAGAAGACTTTTTTATAGAGAAACTACAATTCCATTGCAACAAAGGATTCCACCACAATCACTCAATCTACTTGCATGAATGATAAAGTTCACCTTCTACTCACTGCATCTAGAAACTCAACATTAACCTTCAAACTGATCTTCCACACTCACAATACACACACTTAATAAATAGAATCAATGTTACACCAAAATACACTTCCTCTTTTCTCTTCTTGCTCTTCTTCTTTTCTCTT
Organism: Sequoia sempervirens; assembly: GCA_007258455.2. Classification (NCBI taxonomy): domain Eukaryota; kingdom Viridiplantae; phylum Streptophyta; class Pinopsida; order Cupressales; family Cupressaceae; genus Sequoia; species Sequoia sempervirens. The sequence continues at coordinate 479,466,508 of VDFB02271358.1, read as the reverse complement.
GTATATTTTCTCACTTAACTCATCTTGCATTTATACCATCTTCAACTTTGAAACATATCCAAAGTCAGCCATCCAAATCTAAATTCAAATTAGGTCAGTTCCAAAACATCCTACAGTGGAATTAGAATGAGGTCAACCCAAAAAAATGCTTCAAAGGGACCCAAATAGATCCAACACACTTCATCAACCTTGAAAGTAGTATTTCACACAAGGTCTACCAAACTAGTGTAAAACACATAGAACCATTAAGTACAAACTTTCCAAGTGCCCAAATTATTTTCAATACAATCATGGAAACTCAACTTTAGAACCACAAGTCATAAGACTTCATCAAGGAGAAATATAGACCAACAACATTTCTCCCAAATCTCAACCAGAAACACAGAAAACCACAATTCAGAACTAGTGAACACAACTTACACTATACAACAAATCAATAACCAAAAATATTGATATAGCATCTTCTAACAATAATGAACATGTATGAATTGCAAAAACATAGGAGTAAATCCAGACCAAAATCCAGAGCAACCATTGAACACCTGCACCATATCTTCATTAGAATTTTCTCAATATCCTCGACATATACAACCAATAGCAACTAGTTGATAAGTAGTTGATCAGTTGACATCAATGAAAACACCTTCAATCTTTCCAATCTTCCAACAATCTCGACCTTTGTCATTGATGGCAACACATGATGTAAAAAACCATCAAAGACAACATACAAGCTCTGAATACACTTTTCTATTTCTCCCCTTTAGTAGATAATTTATTATATGCTTCCTTTCCTTTTACATGCTTCTTCTCCCACTCTTCCTTTCCTTTTTACACATGATTCTTCTCCCCCTTTGACATCAATGGAAAAGGAAAAATAATATTTTACATTGATTTCTCCTTTGATAGGAAAAATAGAATACTCATAATGACAACACCTAATACTACCTGCTCCTCTTTAGAGGTAGACACCAAAAAATCATTCCAAAAGAAAGATAGTGTTGGATACTATGGTTATGGTTGTTGATATGTGGTTTTCATTCATGTCAACACTATTAGAATTTGGTGTATTAAAGGATGTATATGTTGAGGATATTGAGAAAATTGTAAAAAAAAGTATTTTAGGCTCCCACTGGAACTATGCCGGTCATGAAGGAATGTTGTTCTTCACATTGAAGATTAGTTGGTGTAGATTACATGGTTTATTGTTGAGTGTATCTAGATCATCTATTAGAAGTTTTAGAGGTCCACGTGAAGTTTTGATTGTATTGTGGTTTGACAATATTTTTGTGGTCTCTGTCAATGTTCTTGAATGAAGATTGTGTTATTATGTTAATCTTAGTTATTGTGGATGTTTCTCTATTGTTTCCATGTGTTCTTAGATGTCTCTAGATCATTCTCTATCTTTGTGGTATGTCCACATTAATCAGTGAGCTCGTGGTTTAAGATCTTTTCTTGGGCATGTTCAGTTTTTCATGTTCCTGGTTGACATGTTGGTGGTAGTGTGTTGTGTATCTTCATGGTGAAATTAATTAAAGTATTTTTTTGTTGGAGATGTTAATTTGGGTCTCCACTATGTTGTCGCTGACCTTGGTGGATTCACATTAAAAAGAATATTTGTAAATTTGGGCCGACATTGTAAATATGTTTTATTTCCCTGGGTGACTAAGTTGTGATGAAATCTCATGTAGCAGATATATATGTGTGATTGTTTCATTAGTGAAAAAGGCACTTCGTGTGCTTGGTGTGCTCCTATGTGTGTACATGTGAATATAATTCGATTGCTGAGCATATTGTAAAGAAGATTGATCGAAGTGTGAAGAAGGTTTTATTAGCTTAATTGGAATTGTAATTAGTCTTGTGCATAAGCTATTTTCTCAGTTCATACCCTATGGATTTTAATCCTATTTTTTATTGTTGGGAAGTGAGCCCCTTTTTTATTTGAGTAGTGAGTTCTAGGTAGTGTGCTTGAATGCATGTACATTCCCCTTATTATTTCTTATTATACTTTTAATAGGGTATAATCTTGTGGACTAACATCCTCTGAGGTTTTTCCCCTAACAAGGTTTCCACATAAAAATATTGGTGTTCTCTGTCTCTTTGATATGTTGATTGTTTTTGGTTAATTTCTTATTCATCAAATATGAGATTAAGTTAAGTTAAGGAAGAAAAGTTTAAGTTACCGTGACAACTAATTCACCCCCCCTCTCAATTGTGTGTCCTTATTTTTCCAATAGATAGATCCATAGATCCACCAGACTAATGCATATCCATATGCATCTAGTTCAATAAAAGAGGGGAAATAACCCCTAACTTCTCCTAGAGATACTCAAAAGTATCTTTAAGAAGAGCCTTCATGAAAATATTAGCAATATGATCCTTCGTCGGAACATAATAAAGCATTAATTTACACTCCATGACCTTCTCTCTCAAGAAATGATATCTGATAGATATATGATTCATCCTCAAGTGCATCACAAGATTCCTTAAAATTTTAATTACACTTGTATTATCACAAAAAAATAGAAATGGGATCATCATATACCATTATGATATCTTTCAATGTTTGTTTCATCCATAGAACTTGTGTACAACAAGATGCATTAGCAATGTACTCAACTTTAGCAGTAGACAAGGAGACTAAATCTTTCTTTTTATTTGACCATGCCACCAATTTGCATCCAAGAACAAATGCACCACCACTTGTACTTTTATGTCATCTACACATCCAACCCAATCTACATCTGTATAGGCACTAAGTGTAAATTCAATACCTTTGAGATACCACAATCCATAATTTGGAGTGCCATTCAAATATCTAAAAAATGTTTTAATAGAAACAACATGAGTTTCCTTAGGGTCTTCTTGAAATCTAGCCACAAGATAGACATGCATGATATTTGGTCTAGTAACAGTCAAATACAATAGTCCATGAATCATAGATCTATACTTGCTCTAATCAACCTTAGGTGAATCATCATCTTTATCGAATTTGCATCCAATCATCATAAGAGTACTTACCGGTTTGGAAGCATCCATCCCAAACATGTCTCTAACATATTTAGACTGTGAAATGAAAATTCCTTTCTCTTTTTGATTAATATGTATCCCAAGAAAGGAATTCATCTCCCCAAACATAGACATTTCAAACTCTTTCTACATTTCTTCCGCAAACTTCTTGCACATATTTTCATTTCCTCCAAAGATAATTTCATCAACATATACTACTACAATCAAGATTTTGTCATTTTCAATCTTAAAGTATAGATTACTATTTGTTGTACCTTTGCTCAAATCTTGTTGAATCAAATGCATGTCTAACCTCATATACCAAGCTCTAGGAGTTTTCTTTAACCCATATAAAGCTTTCTTTAATCTGCACACCATATCTAGTTGATCTATTAACTAAAATTCTTTCGGTTGTTCCATATAAACTTCTTCTAGCCCGCCAATCAAAAATGTTGACTTGGCATCCATTTGATAGACCTTAGAGTATTTATGAGAATAAAATGCAAAGAACATCCTTATAGCTTCCATTCTTGCTACTAGAGAAAAAATTTCTTGAAATTTAATTCCTTCTACTTGTGATTACCATTTACACACAAGCCTCACTTTGTTTCTAACAACTTCTCCATTATCATCCAAATTATTTTTGAATACCCACTTTGATCCAGTGATGTTTTTATCTATTGGTCTTGGGACCAATTCCCAAGTTTCATTCTTCTCAATATGCATTAGTTCTTTCATTGCTTCCTTCCAATGTTCATCTTTACAAGCTTCACTTACAGTCTTTGGTTCAATCTTGGAAAGTAAACATAGATTCACTTTAGTAGCAAATCTACTTCTAGTCAACACACCTTTTTTCTTGTCTCAAATAATTTGATTTTTTGAATGATTCTTATGTACATGTTTTTGTGTCTTAGGGGACAACAGTAGAGCATCTTCTTCTTTTTCATTCTATTCATCCTACTTCCCTTGCTCATATTTTCCTGTTCTTCCACAATATCTTATATTCATACACAATTAGGCTCATAAAATACGTATCCACCAATATCAATAGAATTCTTTATTGTCTCACCAACCTTGACATTAGAACTCTCTACAATATTTCTCAATATTTTATTGAAACATTTGTATGCCTTTCTATTAGAAGAATATCCAAGCAAAATTCCTTCATCACTTCTTGCATCAAACTTACCCAAAGTTTCTTCATCTCTTTTGATATAACATTTTCTTCTGAATACCTTCAAATATTTAATAGTAGGAATTCTTCCATGCCATAGCTCATAAAGAGTCTTTGTATGATTTTCTCTTTCTTAAACTTGATTGAATACAAAAATAATAGTATGAGTAGCTTCTTTTGGTAAACTTTCGATAAACTAGCCTCAGTAATCATTGATCTAGCAACCTCTTGAACTATTCTCTTTTTCCTTTCAAAAACCCCATTCAGTTGAGAAGTTCTTAGAGCAAACAACTATATTTTTATTCCATGCTCTTCAAAAAAAAATTAAACTCATGGGAGGTGAATTCTCCACCTTTGTTAGACCTTAAGAATTTTATCTTCAAGTTCACTTCATTTTCAACCATACCATTGAATTCCTTTAATCTATCTAATGCATCTTATTTCTCTCTAAGAAATATAAGCCATGTATATCTAGAATAATCATCAATTAAAAGCATAAATTACCTTTCACCAAGGAGACTTCTTACTCTCGTAGGACCACAAAGATTTGTGTGAACTAAATCTAGTAGTCTAGTAGTGGACTATTCCTTTGATCTGTAATGATTTCTTGCTTACTTTACAAACTAACAATTCTTGAAAATAACATTAATAGGCTTTGTAATTCTCAGTAAGTCTACCGTGGATTGAACAACACTATTCCTTGCCAATTTATGAAAATTCATGTGTGGCACATTCTCCTATGCCATTAACAAATGTCATTAATCTAAGTCATAAAACATTGTCCATCATCAACCTTAAGTTGATAGATATTCCCTTCAAATTTCTTTCCTATAGAAATCAATGTTTCAGATCCTTTCCAGATCTCACATCTCTCATCCTTAAATAAAAGATCATTCCTTTTTTACACATCTAACCAACACTCAACAAGTTATTACTTAAACCCTTAACATAGTAGACATCGTCAATATGATGCTTACCATCAAAACTCATTGAACCTATCCCATAGATTTTAGCACTAGTATCATTTCCAAACATAACCAAGCCACTATCATATTTTTAAATCTTAAAAAACTTACTCTATCATATTTTTAAATCTTAAAAAACTTACTTTTATCACTAGTCATGAGATGTGAATAACCAGTATCATCTACCCAATAATTCTTCTATTGTTTAGCATGTAGGGTAGAGATAACCATACCTTCAATTTTTTACTTCTCCAAAGGGCTTTCTTTTACCCATTTTAAAGAATTAGTAAAATTAGGTTCATCCTTAATCACCAAGAACAAGCATTCATTGTTATCAAGATCGTCATATTCAGAATCCTCATCAAATATACTAGCATTCTCATTCACATAGTAAACTCTATTAATCTTCTTTCATTTCTTTTCTTTCTTCATATCTTTGTTTATTTATTTTAGCTCTTTCTAGACACTTTGCAACATAATGACCTATTTCTTCACAACTAAAGCACTTAAAGGGAAACTTACCTTTATACTTACCAAAGCCTTTCCTCATTCTTCTTACAAAATTAGCTTCTATTTCATCAAATTTTTCTTCATCCATATCTTCAAATTTTTTATCTTTAAAAGAAATCTCTGATTTCCACTCATTCCTTAGACTCAACTTCCTCATCTCATAAGATGTCAAAAATCCTAACAAAAAATCCTTTGTACAAGTCCTATAATCTATAGTTTTCTCAATAACACTCACCTTCTAATTGTAAGCATTAGGAAGATTTTTGAGAATATTCTTTACAATCTTGGTTTCATCTATAGTAGCACCAAGTCTTCACATTTCAGCCACTATCTCATCCAATCTCTATACATAAGCTTTAGCATTCTCATCAAGATTTAGACATATGTAGCATATCAAACTATGTTTTGAAGTTCTATAATTTTGCCTCTTTGACTCTTTCATCACCATCATGCACTCTTTCCAAAACATCCCAGACTTCTTTAGCCATATTCAAATTCTGAACCTTAATCAACTTGAAATGTACCAAACTATTCTTCAAGATATACTTCACTTTATTTTTTGCTTCATGTGCTTTGATCTCTTCAAGTGTACTCAGACCATTAGTAGGAGGAGTGTAAGAATTTTTGTATGCTTTCTCCACATCATATCTGTAACACTCTAGATATTCTTCCATCAATACTTTCTAGATGCCATAATTAGTTTCATCAAACCTCAGATAATCATAAACCATTTTAACATCCATCCAAGACCTTCCTCAAGTAGTTAAGCTCTTTACCAAGGAACCTTGATCTAATACCAATTCTTGAATAATAAAACTGAGGGGGTGAATCATTTTTCATAGAACTAAACCTTTAATTCAATCACCAAAAATAATAATTAATACTTCCTAAATGATTAATCATCAAATACCAATGCAGAAAATCAAATCCAACACATAAACATTATAACAATAGATTTACGTGGAAAACCAAATGAGGGAAAAACTACGGTGAGGATTAAATGACACTATAGAGAATATCAAAACCAATTATAAAATGATCACTACTTGAAATAAGGCTAACTATTTGAAATAAGGACTCACTATCCAATAGGGCTAAAAACCCAAAGGGCTCACTACCATAGAGATACAAAGAAGAAATAAAAGAATTGCTATAGATAGACTACAATCCCAATGCAACAAAGGATTCCACCACAATCACTCAATCTACTTGCATGAATGAAAGAGGTCACCTTCTGCTCACTGCATCTGGAAACTCATCATTAATATTCACACTAATCTTCCACACTCACATCACACACACTTATTGAATAGAATCAATGTTGTACCAAACTGCACTTCCTCTTTTCTCTTATTACTCTTCTTCTTTTCTCTTGTATATTTTCTATCACTGAAGTCATCTTGCATTTATACCATCTTCAACTTTGAAATATATCCAAAGTCATCCATCCAAATCAAAATTCAAATTAGGTCGACACCAAAACATCCTAGGGTGAAATTAGAATGAGGGAAACCAAAGCACATGCTTCATAGGGACCCAAATATATCCAACACACTTCATCAACCTCAAAATTAGTATTTCACACAAGGTCAACCAAACTAGTGTAAAAAACATAGAACTATTAAGTACAAACTTTCCGAATGCCCAAATTATCTTCAATACAATCATGGAAACTCAACTTTAGAACCACAAGTATTAAGAATTCATGAAAAAGAAATCCAAACCAACATTTTTCCTGGACCTCAACTAGAAACACAGAAAGCCATAGTTCACAACCGGTGAACACAACTTGCATTGTACAATAAATTCAAGAACCAAAATTTTGGATATAGAATCTTCTAACAAACATGAACAACATGTATGAACTAGACAAATATAGGAGTAAATCTAAACCAAAACTCAAAGCAACCACTGAACACCTACAACATATCTTCACTACAATTTTCTCAATATCCTCGACATATACAACCAACAACAACTAGTTGATAACCCGTTGACTGGTTGGCATCAATGACAAAACCTTCAATCTTTCCATTATTGCAATAGGAAATTCCACAATCAAGCTCTATACATAGAGGTTGGTGTCCACAAGAACATGGTCAAGTGGGTATTGATAGATAATGGTGCAGGTCTAAACATTTGTACCTTAAAATTCATCAAAAATTTTGTGTATTCTGATGATGTGATAGATAAAGGAAAGAGTATCACCATAAGAGCCTATGATGACCTTGAAAGGAATTCAGAAGGGACGGTCAAAATTCTAATGTAGATAGGACTGGTCATCAAAGAAGCTACATTTCAAATACTTGACCTTGAGTTGTCGTACAAACTCCTCCTAGGATTCCCTTGGATCCATGCATTAAAAGAAGTACCATCAACCTTCCATCAGTGCCTAAAGTTTCCCCATGAAGGAAAATAGATAACCTTATATGCTAATCTTGAACCTTTCCAATTCTATGCAAATCTGGAAGAGAAGTATAATAAGATCCAATGCATCCCTACAAATGACATAGCCTTTCACTCATTTTCATATGTTGACCCTTCCACACTACCATCGACCTCAATCAAAACTACTTCAAGTGAGCAACCAAAAATAGAAACCAAGGTTCAAGTATTGGATAGGGTTAATGGAAACTACCACTTCAATCAAGCATTCTGCATTGGCATGCTTCCACCAACACCCAAGGTCTATGGAGAACTGAAACAAATCAAGCGGGATTAGACAATTAAAATGATAGAAAAACCCACGATCTTCACCAAGTGGGGGGACATGAAGGATGAATAAATATTCAAAGAGGATTTATCATCCATGATCTACAAGGAGGACTAGAAAGAACTAGAAAAGCCACAACCCATTCTAATTGATCCTAGTAGTAGAGGTTATCAATTAACTAAAAAAAATGGGGTTTCAAGGAATAGGTGGCCTTGGGCTACACAAACACGGTTGATCAAAGCCTATCATAGTGGAAGAAAGGAAGAAAAATATGGGACTAGGTTACAAGCCAAAAGATGTGGTTACTCCAAAATCCACACAAACCTCTTTTAAGAAATGAGAAGCTTTTGCTAGCATTAAGGCACTGGATATCTACCATATCCTAGACAAAGATCTACCCATTGAAGACATATTCAACAACTTTAGGATTGAAAGGTTCCCTCTCCAATATATCAAAATTATTCCTAATATCTATTACCATTTCGAAATGGACTCTAATGAATACAAATGGGATTCTCCTTCATTAATCACTAGATATGACTACCCCACTTCTAGTAATGATGACCTAGACACCTATTTGCAAATGGTTACCAGAGCCATACTAACCCTTTAGGAAACCTTTGTAAGTTTTGTAGATAATGATAATGGCCTACCACTCTGCTACCCAAAACTAATAGATTGGGATCAACAACAACATACACCTATTCTAGATCAATTCCAGAATGATGAGGAAATTGCAAAGTTCATGGGACTTTGAGTCAAAATACCAACAGGAGATCACAAAGTAGGGCTCATCATGGAGCTTGAATAGGATGCATACTTTTGTGGAGAGATTAAATCTTCTCATCACAAAAATGAAAGAGAAAACATAAAAATAAATATGCAATCCCTTAGAAAAAACCATAGTGTGGCTCTATCAGATCTAGAAAAGAAGAAAATAAAGGATAAATTTGATGGTGAAAACCTCCTAAAGACACCTAAGGATAGAGGGTTCAATCTCCCCATATAGGAGTATCAAGAGAGATCAACGCTCCTAGTAGAAGAAGCAACGTTGATAAATGTTGGCACAATAGAAGAGCCAAAGATAACATATGATGTGACATCACTTGATCGTAAAGAGAAAGAAAACTTCACATCTTTCATCAATTACTGGAAGGTAAAATTTTCATGGACCTATGTAGAAATTCCTGGACTAGATCCAACACTAGTGGTACATCATCTAGCCATCTTCCCTAGAGCAAATCCTATCAAGAAAAAACTCAGAAAAATGAATCCTTAGATAGCATTATTGGTAAAGGTAGAACTCAAGAAGCTACTAGATGTGGTTTTCATTAAACCCATTGATTATCTAGAATGGATATCCAATCTAGTACCAGTGTTAAATCCTATTGGCAACATAAGGATCTACATAGAATTTAGGGACTTGAACAAGGCCTACCTAAAGGATGACTTCCTCCTTACTAGTATAGACATGATAATGGATCTAATAGGAGGGCATGAGATGCTATCCTTAATGGATGCTTTTTCAAAATATAACCAGATAAAAATCTCTCTAGACAATCAACACAAAACATCATTTAATTTTTCTTAAGGAACATTCTATTGGAATGTAATGTCATTTGGTCTAAAGAATGCAGGAGCAACATATCAAAGAGCCATGATGACCATCTTCCACAATATGCTATAAACAATCATGGAAGACAATGTGGATGACATTTGAGCAAAATTAATCAAAAGGGCAGATCACTTGACCAACCTTGCAAAGGTATTTGATCGGATTGAAAAATACAATCTGAGACTCAACCCTAAGAAGTGTGTGTTTGGATTAACATCCATAAAGTTATTGGGGTACATGGTGTCAAGAAGAGGGATTGAAGTGGATCCTACAAAAGTAAAATATATAATAGAGACACCTCCACAAAAAACACTAAAAAAACTATAGAGTTTACAAGAGAAGTTGCAATCCATCAGGCGATTCATCACACAACTAGTAGAAAAGTGTCACCCTTTCATTCATCTCCTAGACAAGGAAATAACCTTCAAATTGGATGGGAGATGTGACCAAGCATTTCAGAAAGTTAAGGAGTACTTTATGTGTCTGTTGTATAAGCAAAATTGGGAGCTCTCCTAGCCTAGTTAAATGATAACAATAAAGAAAGGGAATTCCACTACATCAACAAAAAAATGGTGGGAAATGAAATAAACTACTCACCTATTGAAAGATTGTGTCTCTTAGTCATGTTTGCAAAACAAAACTTGTGACACTACATCTTAAACAGGAAGGTAAAGCTTATTTCAAAAGTAGATGCACTCATGTACCTGCTAGGAAAGGCAACCCTAATAGGCTAAATAGCTAGATGGATGATGATCTTGAGTGAGTTTGAGATAGAGTATGTGGATAGAAGAGCCATCAAGGGACAAATCATAGCAGACCAACTGTCCAAAGCACCCGTAGATGATCATAAGCCTCTCATAGTGGACTTTCTAGATGAGAGTATCCTAATGAAAAAATAGACATTCCATTAGACTCTATACTATGATGGGTCCCATACTCAACATGGATCTAGAGTAGGTGTTCTATTTCTCATAGGTCATAGGGAGATAATATACCCAATGCATATAAGATCGCTTTTCCATGCATGAACCATTGGCCTCATAATTATTGTTGCACCAAAAGATCAACCTGTTAATGTTTGATACAATTGCCAGAGTTAACGGATCTACATGAGGCAATTATTCCATGTCACGAATCCTGAGGGGAGCACTGACCATTTTCCAACAATATCCCCCTCAACGTAAGGTAAGGGGATTCAAGCCTGACACCTTTAGCTCTGATACAAATTATTGGCCCCATAGTTGGCATTGCACCAAAAGATCGACCTGTTAATGTTTGATACAACTACCAAAGTTAATGGATCCACGGGAGGTGATTAGTCCATGTCATGAATCCCAAAGGGAGCACTGACCATTTTACAACACAAAAAATATCTCAGAATTTGAAGCTATTATCACAGGGCTAAAAATTACTATTGAATGAAGAATAAAAGAGCTACATATATTCAAAGATTCGCAGCTAGTGATCAGACAGGTGAACGATGAGTATAAGAAAAAATATGACAAATTGTTGTCATATAAAAGGATGGTGGAAAAATTCAAGGAATAATTTGTTAGAATAATCTTTGAGAAATTTCTTCAAATCAATAACAAACCTTTCGACACAATGGCAACAATAGGCTCACTACTTGATATTCCACAAAATGTTGCTAAGTATGAGTTCCTTGCAGAACAACTGCTCATACCTACATTCAACATCCCAGAATCAGAAATGGTATGTGTTGTTTTTAGTCCTAAATCTCCATGGATCCATGATACATTCGACTATATGCAACACAATATCATACTATTTGATCTAACAACAACTGAAAAGAAAACCTTCACCTATAGAACTTCTTGCTTCACAATCTGATGTAGGGGCATTAAGAACATCATAGCATAAATGTTGTCACCTTTTGGTTTTTAGGTATTTTAGTGGTTTTGGGGTCTAATAAGGTTATTTTAGACCATTTTTTATCATTTTGATCCATTTGGGAAAGATTAAGGTCAAGTTGTTTAAAATTGTCAAAATTGCCAAATGTTGCAAAAAAAGTGTCATGCAATTTTGGGCAAGGTGGCAAAAATCAAGAAAGTGGTTACATGAAATAAAGAAATGGTTACAAACCATTGGAATTGATTGTAAATGCATAAATATACCTTCCAAATTTGAATGGTGTGTTGGTGAATTGATATTGAAGTTTTTGAGTTAATGAAGCAATATTTTCTTGTGTTTTTCTAAGTTATAGACCTATTCTTTCACATGGTACAGCTTGGTATGACCTCATATGAAGGAGTATAATATATGGATGAAAATATATGTGTTTCTAATTTACATTTATTTTTTTCTCATTAAATTTTATTCATTTTTTTGTGAGATATGACCATTTTGGTGAAGGCTTCCCTATTCTAACAATGTTTTGTAGAATTTACAGTATGAAAACATGCTAGTATGGCCATTTATGGTACAATACGGGCCTAAGAATAATTCTAAAATTTTAAGGCATGAGTATAGTTTCATATTATTTATTTTTAGTAAATTATAGTAGATTTTGAATGAGTTATGTCATTTTTGGTGAAAGTAGGTTTGTGGCTGGCCCAAGGTTTCTAGTTTTGGAAAAAATTCCATAACTTTATTTTCCACCATTGGATCTCTATGGAAATTGGAGTAAAATTCTATAATTAGGTTGTATTCCATTCCAATAGAGTGATTGGATTCATTATCTATTTTTTAAAATTTATTAATGATTGTTCCTTTCATTTCACAGTGAGGTAGCCTATGGATTTGATCAATGAACACCTTATTTTCCCTATTCTATACAAAACAACCATACTTCATTTTAACATATGTTTATTAAGGGCCAAAAGGGTATCCAAAATAGTTTTCACATTCCCTTTAACAAGTACATGAAGGAAATTATGACCAAAATGGTCTGAATTGCTACCACACCTTTTGGGTTTGAGAACTCATTGTCTAGGATGAACAAAATGCATAATTGTAGCCTTAAGTTTTGAAGTCTTATTTGAAGGTGATAGGAATATTTTTGGAGTTTTATTCCCTTTTTTTGCATCATTTTTGGTATCAGAGCCGAAACATTTGGGCAAGAGAAGTTCTGGAAATTGTGTGTTGCTTTTAATAGGTTGAAGTGAAGAACCTAGATGCCAAAAGACTAGGTAGTGAGGAAATGGAAAGGAAACCTAGGTGAGGTATTACAAGAAGCATGGATCAAGAAAAGAGGAGAGATAGCAGCAAGATGTAGCAGTAAGATAATAAAGAGATCCTCAAAAAGAAGGACAAGATGAAATACAATAGAGTAATCCTAGTTGGAGAGTTTGATAGAAGAATGGATGAGTTTGAAAAATGTGTTGAGCTTGTATGACAATAGTTTCTTGAGAAAGAATATCAAGAAAATGTTTGGAATTTTCTAGTGAAAAAGAAGGTGAAGTGACCTCTTAAGAAAATGATGGAAAAGAGAAGGAAGTAGCAAGAGGCTAACAAAATGAGAAGGTGGTTGAAAGTACTTGACAAATCATCCAAGGAAAGAGATGTGGATGAAAGTAAGTCTCATTGTTTTGTAATTAATGAAATATTTGAGTGTGTAAATGTAGGAATAATAGTAAATGAAGAAGAAATCCTAAGTGAAGAAGATGAAATACCATGTCATCCTGAGGAAGGTGAGATACTTGGTGAATGCATACTAAATTATGTTTTTGATAGTAAAAGGTTGATGAATAAATAATATCTTTTTGATGACATGCATGATGAATTGGATGATTTATTATTGAAATAAATGGATATGAATGATAAGTTGTTTGCAAAAATAGGAAAAACTAAAAATTTCAATGATTAATGCAACCCTAAAGTGCAACATGAAGTATTCAGTCCATATATAGAGATTTATCAAATCCTTTGGAAGGATATGGAAGGTTTGGAAAAAGAGGAACACTAATTTGTGTATGAAAGTCAAAAGGAATTTACAATTGAAATGGAATTTCTTGAAGATGCTATTTATCAAAGGATACCCTTAGAGGACAAGTTCAATCCTAAGCCAAAAATAACACACATGGAGGATATATTGGCTATAGTGGAGTGTATGGTGCGAGGAGACAAGGAGGAGACCTCAAGGTCTCAATATTTTATTTCTAATCTTACATTGGACTATGTATGTGCAAGTTTGTTAGATAAGGAGATAAAAATAATTGAGAAGCAAGCTCTTGAAAGAGATCTGATTCAAAGGAGGATGCCAAAAGAGGAATACCTTGCAAGGAAGAAAGAAGAGAAGGATTTGAGAAGAAAACCTAGAGTGAACTAGTGGAATACACAAAGACAATGCAAAGAATACATAAAGGCAATAGTATAGAAGAATTGGAAGACCAAGAAGAAAAAGAATACTTGCATTCAATTGGACTTGAGTTTTTTCCTCCCCTTGGGTGAATGATGCAGGGGAATCAGGAGCATCATAGCATAAATATTGTCACCTTTTGGTTTTTAGGTTTTTTATGGGTTTTTTGGTCTAATAAGGTCATTGTAGACCATTTTTAATCATTTTAATCCATTTGGGAAAGATTAAGGTCAAGTTGTTTAAAGTTGTCAAAATTGCTAAATGTTGCAAAAAAAGTGTCATACAATTTTGAGCAAGGTAGAAAAAATCAAGAAAGTGGTTACATGCAATCAAGAAATGGTTAAAGACCATTGGAATTGATTGTAAATTCACAAATACACCTTCCAAGTCCAATGGTAGGTTGAAGAATTGATATTGAAGTTTTGAGTTAATGAAGCAAGTTTTTTTGTGTTTTTCTACGTTACAGACCTATTATTTCACATGTTACAGCTTGGAAAGACCTCATATAAAGTATTATAATATATGGATTGAAATATTTGTGTTTCTAGTTTACAATTATTTTTGTCTCATTAAATTTTTATTGATTTTTGTGCGAGATATGACCATTTTGGTGAAGGATTCCCTGTTTTATTAATGTTTTCTAGAATTTACAGTTTGAAAACATGCTAATGTGACCGTGTATGGTATAGTATGAATTGAAACTAATTATAAAAGTTGAAGTCATGAGTCTGGTTTCATATTCCTTTTTTTGAGAAAAATTTATTAAGTTTTGAATGAGTTATGCCATTTTTTGTGAGAGTAGGTTTGTGGCTGGCCTAGGGTTTCTAGTTTTGGGAAAATTTCCATAACATTCATTTCCATCATTGGATCAAAATAAAAATTGGAAAAAAAGTATGTAATTAGGTTATCTTCAATCCAACTAGAGTGATTGGATTCATTTTTTTTTTTGAAAGTTACTAATTATTGTTCCTTTCATTTCATGGTGAGGCAGCCTATGGGCTTAATCAATGAACGCCTTGTTTACCCTGTTCTATTAAAAACATCCATACTTCATTTTAGCATATGTTTAGTAAGGGAAAAAAGGGTATCCAAAAAAAATTTCACATTACCTTTAACAAGTACCCAAAGGAATTATGACCAAAAGGTCTGAATTGTTGCCTCACCTTTTGAGTTTGAGAATTCATTGTCTAGGATGAACAAAATGCATAATTGTAGACTTAAGTTTTGAAATCTTGTTTGAAGGTGGTAGGAAATTTGTTTGAGGTTTCTTCCCCTCATTTACATCACAATCCTAGGAGATACACTATATTGTCATACTCTAGATGGTATGTTACGCTGGTGTCTTAATGTAGAAGAAGCACAAACAACCTTACAAGAGGTACATGAAGTTATTTGTGAGTTTCACTCTAGTGGACCCAAACTAATCCAAAAACTAAGCTCAGAATGGGATATTATTGGTCCTCTATTCTAGGAATTTTTGTCAATGCTAGCAGCATAGTGACCTTGTTCATGCACTAGCACAAGAATTGAGACCCATCACAACACCATGGTCTTTCTCAAAATGGGGAGTAGACCTAGTAGGTAAGATTTCACCCACTTCATCTGATGGGCACAAGTTCATCATCACAACAAAAAATTACTTCACTAAGTGGATAGAGGAAATTCAATTAACATATATCACTGAAAAAAAGATATCAAAATTCTTTTTGAATTATCTGATATGTAGGTATGGAATTCCCCAAATGATAATAACAAACAATGACACCTCATTCAAAAATCAAGATGTTCAGGAACTTTGTTCCCAATTTTCTATCCAACATAGATTTTCCATGCCCTATTATCCCTAAGGAAACAATCAGGCTAAGGCATCTAATAAAACCATATTGAAAATGCAATGAAGAAAAAAGAATCCTTTGACATTTTTCACACTCATTTGGGGCCTCCTTGTGGATTTTGGCTTAATGTTGCGTTCATCTAATGTTGTGATGTGGATAAAACATTCAAATTAGGTCTTTGGCCCTTGTGAACTAATGAAACGTAATGGTTTCTTACAAAAGTGTTGTAAAGTTTTGTAACACACTTTCACACTTTTCTAGGGTTTTATAAATTAAGTATAATAAAAATAATTTTAATCATAATTAATCTTAATCTTACCTTATTTGGATTGTTGTAAAGTGTTGTAACAAAATTTCACATTCCTCTAGGCTTTTCATTAATAATTTAGCTTTCTTATGCTTTAATTAGACCTATTTTGCATCCACAAGCCTCATTTATTGCATCTTTTGAGGATAATCCCAACACCAATCAATGACCAATCATAATTCAAGTGTTCCTAGCTTGTGTGGCCTAGATTTAGTATTTGGGACTCATTCAGCACCTTGGGTGAATGAGTCCCACCTAGGTCTTTTTTTCTTGATGCGGGTTTCACACATTTCTAGACACTTCATTTTGGTCCCATTCATTATGTGTAATGGGACTCATTCACCACCTTGGGTGAATGAGTCCTATCTAACCAAATTCAAATTTAAATCAAATTTTCAGTGAGATTTTATTCTCCTAGATTTGATATTGGCTTGTAGTGTTGTAATTTCAGAAATTCTTGCATAATCAAGCATAAATACAAGGTTCTTTCAGTTATATTCAACACCTAGCACTCAAAGATAGTGCTTAAGATAATTTGAGCATTCATAAGAGCATTCATGGAATTTCAAGGGTATATTATCAAGTATTCAAGAGTATTCTTCAGTTGTCAAACATCATGTCAAAGGTTGTTTACATTATGTTCTTTTAAAGCTAACAATTGTGGTGTAGGGTTTTATGATTCAATCAAGAATTACATCCAACATCTATCAACATCAAGAAAGAGTCAAGAACCACATCCATTGGAGCCATCACTTACGTGTTTGTAGCCTTTTATTTCTAGGGATTGGTGAATTAAAATATTGCCATTTGTTCATTCATCATTCTCTTTCCATATTTCATTATATTTCAAGGTTTAATTACAAACAAGGGGTTTGACCAAGGAAAACCCCTATTCACTAACCCCCACAACATTTTCCCCTCTTCTTGTGTGTGATTTGTAGAGCTAGGTTGTAGATTTTCAAAGAAGCAATGCTGGAGAAAAGTTGTCATCAATCCTTGGAGAAGCTTGGAAAAGACCTATAGGTGGTATTTTGTAGTTTCAAATCCATAAACTAGTCAAAAAGAGTAGAACAGACTAAGAGGCACAAAATCCACTTCAAAATTTCTAGAAAAGCAGAAGTGGACTAATTCACTGCTATTGGCGAATGAGTCCCAATGTATAGGCTTGATCAAGTTTTTTGCAGACCTGGAACCCTTTTGGCTAAAACCTATTTTAGTGCATTTTCCTGGAAGTTGGACTAATTTTCCCAACCTAGGGCAGGAGTCCAAGTTAGCTTCAACAACAAAATTTTCAATGATCTAGACCTCCATTCTATCTTCTTCAGTCTTCCAGGTGCACACTTCAAGTCTTATATATTTTTGCTGCATTTTGTTCACTTTCTTAGGTCATTTAGATTTATTTTGCATATCACATTTTGTTTTATAACTTCTTCTAGGTCAAATTGCATTCATCTTAATTTCACACTGTGTTTTTCAACATTTTGTCTTTTCCATGTTTACACTTGGTGGTGAACTACTCATTATACATCATTCAATCCCTATAAAAATCCCTTAGAAAGATTTCAATATCCTTTTCATTGAAATCTCAAGGGTTTGTTCTTGAGTGAAAGGTTGGAAATTGGTCTTCCTCCTTTTAGGTCTAAAACCATAGAAGCGAAGGAAAGCCCCCCAACTTTCTTCATTTTATTTAGGTGAACCTACATTTAGGACATTGAAATTATGATTTGGAGTGCATTTACATCCTATATTTAGCTTGAATTAACATTTCATTAGGTTTGGCATTGGTTAATTTGCATTCTAGGGTTTCAAAATTTGCATTAATGAAAAGCTCATTTAGCTTACATTATTGCACTTAATTTTATTGAAAATCCATAAAATTTTTCATTTTCATCCTAGATCTAGGTCATATAGTATAGAAAACATAAAAATCAACAAAAAAAACTAAAAATTCTAAAAAAAAAATCCCTACTGGGACTCATTTGCCACCATGGGTGAATCAATCTTACTGCAAATTTTGAACTGTTGTTTACAGAGTTAAATTTCCAATTTTTAAGCTCTTGTTTATTTCTGCTAATTTTATGTTTCAATTTAGTTGATTTTTGTTACATTGAAGTCATTAGAAATATCATTATTTACATTCATGGAAATTATGGATAGCATTATAGTTTTTCAATTTTCATTTCCAACTATAGTGTCAAAAAAAGAATCCTTTGACATTTTTCACACTTGTTTGGGTTGTCCTTATGGACTTTTTCTTAATATTTCCTTGATTTAGTGTTGTAATGTGGATAAGACATTCACATTAGGTCTCAGGCCCTTGTGAACTAATGTAATTTAATGGTTCCTTGCAAAACTGTTGTGAAGTGTTGTAACATACTTTCACACTTTTATAGGGTTTTATCAATTAACTAAGTATAATAAACATAATTGAAATCATAAATAATCTTAATATTTCCTTATTTGGAGTGTTGTAAAGTGTTGTAACACACTTTCACATTCCTCTAGGATTATCATTAATAATTGGGCTTTCTTATGCTATAATTGGCCCTATTTTACATCCACAAGCACATTTATTGCATCCTTTTGAGGATAATCTTGACACCAATTAGTAACCAATCATAATTTAGGTGTTTCTAGCTTGTGTGGCCCAGATTTAGTTTCTGGGACTTATTCACCACCTTGGGCGAATGAGTCCCACCCATGTCTTTTTGGCCCCGATGTAGGTTTCACACATTTCTAGACACTTTTCATTTTTTGTCCCATACATTATGTGTGATGGGACTCATTTGCCACCTTAGGTGA
Organism: Sequoia sempervirens; assembly: GCA_007258455.2. NCBI lineage: Eukaryota > Viridiplantae > Streptophyta > Pinopsida > Cupressales > Cupressaceae > Sequoia > Sequoia sempervirens. The sequence goes on along the minus strand of VDFB02271358.1, from coordinate 479,447,263 downwards.
ATGAGTCCTATATGACAAAAATTTAAATTTAAATCAAATTTCTGGTGGGATTTTATTCTCCTAGATCTGATTTCAGCTTGTAGTGTTGTAATTTTTGGAATTGTTGCATAATTAAGTATAAATACAAGGTTATTTCATTCATATTCATCACCTAGCATACAAGAGAGTTCACAAAATCATTTGATCATTCACAAGAACATTTAAGGCATTTCAAGGGAAAATTATCAAGCATTCAAGAGCATCTTTCAATTCTCAATAATTATGTCAAAGATTGCTTGCATCATGTTGTTTTAGAGCTAAAAATTGTGGTGTAGGGTTTTTGTTTCAAGCAAGCATTACATTCAAGATCAATCAACATCAAGTAAGAGTCCAAGTCTACCTCCATTGGATCCACTACTTATATGTTTGTAGCACCTTATTGCTAGGGTTTGGTGAGTTGCAACATTAGTATTTGTTCATTCATCATTTGTTATGTCATTATATTTCAGGGTTAAATTACCAACAAGGGGTTTGACCAAGGAAAACCCCTATTAACTAACCGACACAACATTTTTCCCTCTTCTTGTGTGTGGTTTGCAAAGCTAGGTTGCATATTTTCCAAGAAGCAAAGTTGGAGAGAAGTTTTCAAGTCCCTAAAAGTTTTCAAAGTTGTCATCAAGCCTTGGAGAAGCTCGGAGAAGCTTGGAGAAGACCTATAGGTGGTATTTTGTAGTTTTGGATTCAAAAACCAACTAGGAAGAACAAAGAAGACCAAGAGGCACAAAATATACTTCATAATTTATAGAAATGTAGAAGTGGACTGATTCACCACCATTGGTGAATGAGTCCCACTGCACAGGCCTGAGTAGGAGTTTTGCATATCTAGATACCCTTTTGGTTGAAACTTGCTCAAGTGCATTTTCTAGAAAATTGGATTGATTTTCATAACCTAGCGTATGAGTCCTAGTCAACCTCAATAACATATTTTTCAATAATCCAGACCTCCATTCTATCTTCAATTTTCTAGGTGCACACTTTGATTTTCATAGCTTTTCATTACAGTTTGTTTGTCTTTTTAGGTCATTTAGCATTTTTTTGCATATCACATTGTGTTTTCCAATTCATTATCTTTTCCAAGTTTACACTTGGTGGTGAACCCCTCATTAGTTATCATTCAATCACTAGAGTGTTCCCTTTTCCATATTTCAATCTTCTTTGCATTGAAATCCCAAGGTTTTGTTCTTGAGTGAAAGTTTGAAAGTTGGTCTTTGGTCTTTATCCTTTTAGGTCCAAAACCCTTGAAGTGAAAGAAAGCACCACTAACCTATTTTTTATTAATTTCATCAACATTAGTTCCTAGTTCACTTAGATTAGATTCATTAGAAAACAAAAATAAAAACCTAAAAGCATCAAAAGAAATAATTCAACAAATGCTTAAATTTTGAAAAATTGTATCATACAATCCCTTTAGTAGTGATGACTTATACATGTTAGATGAAGCCCTTAAGGACTTCCTCTCACTAGGATCATCCACTAAGGCTTGTTATGAAGAACCCAAACCAAGCAAAGTTAACTTAACCCTCAAGCCCTTTAGTAGTGATGACTTTGCAAAGTTAGATGAAGCCCTTGATGAGTCCATGTCTCCTAGATCATCCACTAAAGGTCTGATACAAGAGGATGCAAGCATTGAAAATCATGAAAATCATAATTGTTCTTCTCTCGGTACCTCTCCTATTAGTGATGAAGGTATCCTAGTGATAGGAGACATGATCATGGACAATCATGAAAGTATTGTCTTTCTCCCCCTTGGAAAGATATTATGACACACAAAGTTGAAATCATTGCCACTACTTTACCTACTCCTACTTGGGAAGACATCATAGGACATAGAGATGTAAATGCATATAATCATGACAAATGAAACCTTTCCTTCTCCTAATATCTTCTCTAGACATGAAGAAGATAGTTTAGTGTTAGAATATATCCTTATTGAGACTCATGAGAATCTTATTCATCCCTTCCTTAATGCCCTACTATTTGGGAAGACCTATTTGAAAAAGAAGTCCAATCATTAGTAATCATGAAACTTATAGTTTCTCTTGTCTTGATGCTTCCCTTATGTGTGATGAAGCTACTTTACAAAACCGAAGCTTTCCTAAAATGTGATGAAACTATTGTTTGTCACTTTCCTAAAAGCTCTCCTAATAGGGTAGATATTATGGCACAAGGTAAGGACATTATGGACAACAATCAAATTCCCCTCTCCTAATATCTCTCTTGTTGGTGAAGAAGATATTATGGTGTTACAAGATCCCATCAATGAGAATCATGTGGAAAACATTATTGCATAAGGAAATACCATCATTGACAAACAAGAAAATCCAGCCACTTGCAATGAAGTCATTTTTGAAGAACCAACTTTTGAATGTCAAGAACATTTAGTTTGTAGTTCTCCTAAAAAATATCCTACTAGGAAAGGTATCATGGTGCAAGAAAACAATGACATTTTAAAACTCCTTTCATGAAATAGTAATGTGTCTCCCTTGGGAGATGGTAAAAGGGTAAGTGCATGGATCTGTGACACAATTTTGGCTCTTAAGATGCCACTTTTTTTTCTTTCTAAAATCAGAAAAATCTGATTTTCACAAGAAAATGAAGATAGTTATAGTCAAAATTTCAAGATGTAGCAAGAAAAAATGTTGAAGTGCTCCAAGTCTAGTTTCTAAGCTACTAATTCTTTGCAAAATTAATGAAGATTAAGTGTCTCAAAAAGGGGTGGCCCAAAATAGGTCATGTTTTTATCAAAATAACAACATAGCCACTAAGGGCTCCCCCCTTTTTGAATAGCTTTTTAAATTTCAAAAATCTGAATAGTGAGAATTAGCTAACAACATGTAGTTTATACCCAATTTTTCTGATAAATTTTTAATGAATATTTATTTTTTTACTAATTTTCAAAGTGGACACATCCTAAAAAGTTGAAATTTGAGCTTGCTCCCCCCCTTTTTTTTTGAAAACTAATCGGAAATTGATTTATTTTTTCAACATGTGTAGAATGGAGTCTAGTTTCAAAAAATTTAATTTGTTTTGCGTTTTGATGAACAAGTAAAAATCTATCCTAAAACTAGCATATGTTGGTTTCTGACCAAAAACGAAGGCATTTACAATAGAAGCTATGGATCAAAACTTTAACTGAATTAAAACAATTTTTTTTTATATATTTAGATAGCTAAGAGAGAGGTTAACAAATCATGATTTTTTTATAAAATTTCATTGAAAGACATGCAAATGAGATGAAGAGCACAAATGAAAATATGAGGAAATTTTCCACCCTTTCAAAAAATCACGTCTTTTGCATGAAATGATTGTCCAAACCTTTGGGTTAGATGCCCAATGCAAAGTCCAACCCATTGGGTTGGTATTTCCCAATGCAACCTATTTGGCACATGCCAAATTTGGAGCTCGCCAAATGGGTTGCTTCATTTGGCTAGCACCAAATTTGGCACTTGCCAAATGCCATTCATGACTTTTGGAATGCGTTTTTCTAAACTCTTTGATTTTCTCTTTCTCTACAAAGGAAACTACATACATGAAATAAACATTTAAGTATAAGTTGACATTTACATATGGAGTTTTACTCTCTTATACTTTAAGTTATATTGCATGCATATAGGTAGGATGTTTGAGAGTGGTTTTAGATCTCTATGAGTTATAATGCAAATTCTAGTTTTTGGAAGATCTTAAAAATTCTAGATAGTCAAATTTCAATAATTAGCATATCAAATTTTAGTATCAAGAGGTTAAATTTTAGTAATCAACAAGTTGTATCATCTTTCTCTCTATCTATATCTCACTCATTTTTTATCCCTTATTCTCTAGACCTCTCTTTCTCTCTCTCACTATCTCCATACCTT
>VDFB02271358.1:479394206-479443270 GCA_007258455.2 Sequoia sempervirens | reverse complement strand
GATACAAAAGTTTGTGTGAGAGAGAGAGAGATAGAGAGAGTGGTGAGATAGAGAGGAGAGAGTGAGAGGGAGGGAGAGAGAATTATGAGATAGAGAGGAGAGAGTTAGAGAGAAAGAGGGGGAAGAGAGGAATAGAGAGGGATAGAGAGTGAGAGATATGGGTAGAGGGAGGGAGAGGAGAGATAGAGAGTAGAGAGGGAAAGAGGTGGGGAGGGATATGTTGATAATATGTGTCTCAAACTCACTGGTATAACCCCGATTCTATCTCCAATCATCAAAGAATTTCATAAGTGTTAAGTTCACGCTTGTACCTCTATACCGCTAGGAGATTGTGAGATAGGAGTGGTAGCATGGTTACCACCCTACTATAGGAGCCTTTCATCTATCGAGTGATAGTGAAATGGATACCACCATACCATGGGTGTCTTCTCACCAAGGTGTGGTAGTGTGGCTACCACCATACCACAAGAGCCTTTCAGCTATTGAGTAGTAGTGCAGTGGACACCGCCATACCGTAGGTGTCTTCAACCTCTCTAGAGGTAGCGTGTATACCACCACCCCATAGGAGCCTATTGATTACATAGTTGTAGCATCATGTATGGTGAAGAGTGTGGACTTGGTTGAATATTGAGGTGTACACTAATTAGTGGAGGTTGTTTGCTAACATGGATATGGTTGTTAAATGACTAGGAAGTTAGATAGTTGCTCTATAGGGGAAACTGAACTGCATCATTGGTACAGAGAATGAATCTATGCATGTTCTTTATTGTTTGTTGTATATGCATTGTAATAGTGAGACATAACTAAGTGTGATCAATTTAGTTCTGTATGAGGTTGATTAGGGAAATTTTGCTACTATCTAATTAAATATCTGAAAGGAGAGTCTGTAACTTGTATGTAACTTGTTTACTATAATACAAGTGATTTTTCTTTGGTGTGGTGGGTTTTTCTCCTATAAGGGATTTCCCATGTAAATTTGGTGTCAATTGAGTTTGAGTTTATTTCTCTATTTTACTATTCCTTTCATGTGAATCTTAATGAACTATAATTGTAAAATTTAAAGAAATATCTACAACCTTCCCTGAGGTTTGATATTAGGAGAGTTTTTTTTGCATCCTCAAGCTTTCCTTACAAGTGGTATCAGAGCCTAGCCAGTTGTGTTATCCTTGTAGGAAGGTTGGGTTTTTTGTGTCAATCCTATTCAGTGGGAGTTTCTTGTAAAAGTATGGTAATTTAAATTATCGATTAAGATGACAAGCACATTAGGAAAGATCAAAACTGAGAAATTCAATGGTAGAAATTTTGAGTTGTGGAAACTCAAAATGGAAGATGTATTGGTGGATCAAGAACTTTGGCTTGTTGTGTCTGCAATGAAACCTTATTGCATGAAGCAAGAGGATTGGGACCTCACAAACAAAAAAGAAAAATGGTTGATAAGACTCTATTTGGTAGACTCTATTCTCCTGAATGTTCTTGAAGAGAAGACTGCATCTTCTTTGTGGAAGAAGCCTGGAGATATTTATCAGTGTAAGTCCTTAGTGAATAAGCTATTCTTAAGGAAGAAGTTACTAAGATGGTGAAGGAGGATCTTGTTGTTCGAGGTAGATCAAAATAAAATGGAAAGAAGAAGGACAAGAAGTCCATATCAAAATCTAAAGGGAGATCAAAGTCTCCTGGCAAGAAGTCCAAGGTGAAGCACTCAAATTGTGGGCAGCCTGGTCATGTCCAAAAGGATTGCAAAGAGTAGAAAAATAAGAAGAATTCTTCCAAAGATGATTCATCTCAGAGTGATGCAAATTCCTTCATTGAAACCTTGGAAACTTGGGCATCAGATGATGTCTGGATAATAGACTCTGAAGCATCTTTCCATATGACATCTCATAGAGACTAGTTTACAAAGTATGAAAAATATGATGGTGGAAAGGTGTACTTGGAAAGCGATACATCTCTAGAAATAGTTGGTCGTGGAAGAGTTAGAATTCAATTTCCTGATAGAATAATTAAGGGAATTGATGGCGTAATGCATATACTAGGTCTGGCTCAAAATTTACTTTTTGTGAGTATGCTAAATGATGTTGGAGTGCAAGTCTCATTCTCAAGTAATGGCTGCAAAATGACTAGAGGCTCGATGGTGCTGGATAGGGGTGCTTGAATTGGTACGTTGTACAAGTTGGATGCATTTGTTGTTCAATGTAACAATGTCTTTGCAAAGTCACAGAAGGTTGTTCATGTAGACAAGGAGACTAAAGTCCCTATAGGGGAAAATTATTTGTAGGTGAAACTTCCAATAGAGAAGACTACGCCCTAGCATCAAAGACTCAGCCATATTGGTGAGAAAGGCTTAAAAGATTTGAAAAATAAAAACCTAGTCAAGGGGCTTGATGATTGTAATCTAGAATTTGAATTTTGTGAACATTTTGTATATGGAAAACAACATCATGTTTCTTTTTACTCTAGTCCTCATAAATCTTCTAGTTCTGGATTATATTCACTCTGATGTTTTGGGTCCAATAAATGTTCCTTCATTGTCGAATTCAAAATATTATGTATCTTTTATTGATGACTATTTGAGAAGGGCATTTGTGTACTTCTTAAAAAGTAAATTAGAAGTGTTCAATCATTTTAAGGACTTTAAAAACCTTTTGGAAAATTAGAATAGAGGAAAAATTAAATGCTTAAGGATTGATAGTGGTGGTGAATTCTATTCTAGAGAATTTGAAAGGTATTGCAAAGACCATGGAATTAAGAGGCATAAAACAACACCTTACACTCCACAACAAAATGGAGTTGCTGAAAGGTTGAACATGAAACTGATGGAGAAGGAAAGAAGTATGTTTAGAAATTCTAGTCTAGAGTAGAAGTTCTAGGCTAAGGCTATGGCTACAACATGTTACTTGTTGAATCAATCTCCTTCATCATTACTTATTGATAAAATTCCCATGGAAGTTTGGTCTAGAAAGAAGCCCTTTCTAAGTCATATTCGTGTCTTTGGTTATGAAGCATAAGTTTATGTGATGGATGTAAAGAGATCTAAATTGGAGAACAAAGATATTAAATGTATCTTCATTGGCTACACCATTGGTGTGAAAGGATACATGCTTTGGAATCCTATGATTGAGAAGGTTGTGTACAACAAAATTGTAATATGTAGGAGTTAAAACTTTCTTCAGTGGATTTTCAGTCAGGGATGAAAGAAAATAAAGATGAAAATGACATTTTTGAAATACCTCTAGCTCCTAAAAAGGAGGAACAACACATTGATAATGTTCCTAAAACTGAGGAGAGTTGGAGTAGCTCTAAGAGTTTTGAAGAAGAACCATAACGTCAGCCTCAGCTTGTGAGGAGGTCTACATTTGAGAAGAAGCAACCTAATAGGTATGGGTTCTCTATGTTAGATTCCATTTGTGCCTATGCTTTGATTACTAATACGGATGAGCCTAGGACTATAAAAGAGGCAACTAAAATGTCTGATTCGGATTCCTAGTTGGAAGCCATGAATGAAAAAATAACATCATTAAAGAAAAATGATTCTTGGGATCTAGTCCCATTTCCTAAAGGTAGAAAGCTTGTCGGATGTAAATGAGTATTTAAAAGGAAAATAGGTTTGGATGGAAGTGTTGAGAAATATAAAGCAAGGTTGGTTGCAAAGGGATATTCCCAAGTAGAGGGAATTGATTATAGGGAAATTTTTTCTCCGGTAGCGAAGCTCACATCTATCATATTTTTTGTCACTTGCAGTAGCATATGAGTTGGAGATTGAGAAGATGGATGTGAATACATCATTTCTTCATGGTGATCTTGAAGAAGAAATTTATATTTCCTAGCCTGAGCACTTTGTGGTAAAAGGTAAAGAAAATATGTTTTGCAAGTTAAAGAAATCTATGTATGGTTTGAAACAATCACCTAGAATGTGGTACCAAAAATTTGACATGTTTCTTTTGTCATTGGGTTTTGTAAGATAAAAATTAGAGCATTGTGTGTATTTTAAAACTGAAAATGATTGGGTTCTTATTATTGCACTCTATGTTAATGATATGTTATTCATAGGGAATAGTAAGTTTATGATTTCTGATCTAAAAACTCAATTGTCTACAAAATTCAAAATCAAGGATCTTGGTCTAGATAGGAATATTCTAGGAATCAAAATAACTAGGGACAGAAAGAGCAGAAAGCTTTGGCTTAGCTAGAGTAAGTATATTAACACTATTTAGAGAGATTTTGTATGACTGATTGCAAGCAGCTAGTTGTTCCAGTTTTGCAAGGAACAAATCTATTTGTTGAAGATTGTCCAAAATCTCCTACTGAGATGGAGGACATGACCAAAGTGCCTTATGCAAGTGCAGTTGGCAGTTTAATGTATGCAATGGTCTATACTAGGCCAGACATTTCCCAAGCAGTGGGAGTACTTAGTCAGTCTATGGCTAATCCTAGGACACATTGGGATGTTGTGAAAAGAGTGTTTAAATATCTAAAGGGAACTTCATAATATGCTTTGTGTTAAAATAGAAATTCAATTGAATCATAGAGGAATCTTAGAATTCATGGGTATTTGGACTTTGATTGGGTAGGGGACATTGATAGCAAAAGATCCATCAATGGATATAGTTTCATGATGAATGGTGGTGCAGTTAGTTGGATGAGAAAGCAACAGGCTGTAGTCTCTTTATCCACTATAGATCCTGAGTACATGGTAGCAACTCACACCTATAAAGAAGCCATTTGGCTTAGGAGATTGTGTTCTAATATTGGTTTTGATGTAGGGAAAATTATTATTCGTTGTGATAGTCAGAGTGCCATTTGTATGCCAAAAAATCCTACTTTCCTTGCTCAGACAAAACATATTGATGTGTAGTATCACTTTGTATGAGATATGGTGGAGAATGGAAAGGTCTGTTTCGAAAAGGTGGATATTCTAAAGAATGTTTCTGATGCATTGAGAAATCCAATGAGCATGGATAAGTTCAGATGGTGTGCAAATTTGATGGACCTTGGGGTCCAAAATATTCAGTGAATTCATGTATTGATAAGGGTTTAGTGAGTTCTTCGTCAAGTGGGAGATTGTTGAGAATATGTGTCTCAAACTCACTGGTATAACCCTAGTTCTATCTCTAATCAACAAATTATTTCATGTTAAGTTCATACTTGTACCTCTATACTGCTAGGAGATTGTGATAGAGGGGTATGTGCAGGATCATGATGGGCCAAAAAGTGGCAATATGATGGGTATTTTTAGGGTATGTGGCTGACAACTTTTTTTTACCCAAATTGGATGAAATGAAAAGGGTTTTTAAAGGAGATTCTCATCTTTACACCAATATAAATTTTGCTTTACTTTTAATTTAACAAATAATTATTATTCATTTTCTATTTGAATTATGAATAAAGTTTTAATTGATAGGCTGATTGAAAAACATATATAGCTTTCAAATGGTATCACATTTTTTAAAGCCAAAACATGCATCACATTCTATGCTTTGCATACTATAGGATTAAAAAAAGAAAAATTGAATTTCATGAAGTTTTGAGCAAGTTAAGGTGATCAGACATACGAGTTTTTTTAATTTTTGAAAATTTGGAATAAAAAAACCATAATTAATTATTTACTTGGAAAAAAATTACAAAAAAATATGCATCACATCTAGACATGAGTCCTCTACTTATTTCTAAAATCTTATAAAAAAATATTATCATTTTATTGTGGTTAGGGTTGTCAGACAGACACCTACTTCTTATTTTTTCCTTGAAATTTAAGTACTACTGCATTGAAATTTCAAAATTTCACCAAATAGATTTTAAAATAAATAAATAAACCTATTAGTTTAGAAACTACATTCAATTTGCTACAAATTCTATTCTTACATATTTTTGAAATAATATAGATAACTTATTCAAATGTTTACGTAAAGTTGACTAACTATGATTTTCCTAAATTTTTTGCCACTTAAGGGTTTGTTTTTTCCATGATGATCCTGCACATACCTAGAGGAGTGATAGCGCAATTACCACCCTACTATGGGTACCTTTCAATTGTTGAGTGGTAGTACAGTGGATACCACCATACCATGGGTGTCTTCTCACTGAGGTGTGGTAGTGTGGTTACTACCATACTATAGGAGCCTTTCAAATATTGAGTAGTAGTGTGGTGGATACCACCATACCGCAGGTGTCTCCAAACTATCTGGAGGTAGTCCAGTATATTGCCACCCCGCAGGAGCTTTTTGATTATGTAGCAAAAGTGCAGTGTATGGTGAAGAGCACAAACTTGGGTGATTACTGAAGTGTACGCTGATCAGTGGAGGTCATTTGTTGACATGGAGATGGTTGTTCGATGACTGGGAAGTTAGATAGTTGCTCAAAAGGGGAAACTAAATTGATCCATTAGTACATAGATTGAATCGATTCATGGTTGTTGCAATACATTGCAACGTATTGGAACTGTGAGGTTAGATGGTTGAATGATCGAATGATCTATGCGTGTTCTTCATTGTATGTTGTATATGCATTGTAACAATGAGGCATAACTAAATGTGATCAGATTAGTTTTGTACGAGGTTGATTAGAGAAATGTTGCTACTATGTAATTGAATATCTGAAAGGAGAGTCTATAACTTGTATGTAACTGGTTTACTATAATACAAGTGATTTTTCTTTGGTGCAGTGGGTTTTTCTCCTGTAAGGTTTTCCCATGTAAATCTAGTGTCAATCGAGTTTGAGTCTATTTCTCTACTCTTTTTGACATATCTACAACCTTCCCGGAGGTTTGACACTAGGATAGTTTGTTCTGCATCCTCAAGCTTTCCTTACAGGAGACATAGGTGACAGACAAAGTGATGGAGGGAGAGATAGGTAAAGAGAGAGAGAGAGGGGAGATAAAGATAAGTAGAGAAGGAAGGAGATGTAGAGAGATAAAGAAGAGATAGAGAGAAGTAGAGAGGGGAGGGAGGTAGGAATATGTAGGGAGAAGAAAGAGGGGTGTGTGTGAGAGAGAGAGTGGAGAGAGGGAGGAAGGGAGAGATAGAGAGGGAGTGGAGAGATAGAGACTAGAGAGAATGAGAAAGTTAGGGAGAAAGATGATACAACCTAAAGAATACTAAAATTTGACCTCCTAATTACTAGAATTTGACATGCTGATTAATAAAATTTAACTATCTAAACTTTTTAAGATCTTCCAAAAGCTAGAATTTACATTATAACTCCTAGAGATACGAAACCACTCTCAAACATCCTTCCTAAATACATGAAATATAACTTTAAGTATAAGAAAGTAAATGTCCATATGTAAATGTCAACTTATACTTGAATGTTCATTACATGTATATAGTGTCCATGGCAAAGAAAGAGAAAATGAAAGAGCTTAGAAAAATGCATTCCAAAAGTCATGAATGACATTTGGCAAGTGCCAAATTTGGTGCTCTCCAAATTTAGCGAGTGCCAAATATGGCAAGCAAAATGTGGCTCATTCCATGTTTTTTTTGTAATTTGGCACCAAAATTGTGTCACAGATCCATGCACTTACCCAAAAACATGATTCTAGATTGTCCTTTCTTAGAGATACATCAAACCAAGGCTGTTGAGGTTATGAATGCACAATTTTCCATTAGATCCCCATTGACTATTGGACCTCCTACATACCCCATGGGACATCCTAAGCATCTTTAATTCTTCATCCACCATCACAACAACCAAAAGTTCAAAAGAAACCTACGCTCATCTTATAACCATATAAGAGGAAACTCGATAATAATAACATTTCACACCTATCGAGTTACAATGAAATTGCTCACATATATAACAAAGTGTATACAATCAAGGCCAACCTCAAACCTAGAGGACTTATGAAGAAACTTAGAAAAGGATATGATGCTATAGAACAAGGCATCCATGTCCCTATAAGGACTAATGGTCTTGTTTATTGTTCCTCAAAGCAAAAACCTTCAATCAATGTAAACACTGTCACAAACAATTCTTCCAAGAAGACCTTGGTACATCCTAAACTAAAAGATATCTCATTAAATATGTATCAAATGAAAAATTTGTTTACTTATAAAAATAAATAACATTAGTTGCAGCTCCTTGCCATGTAATAGTTGTAGGATCATAAAATACTCACTAGTTCATTTTTTACATTTATCGCAACAACATATCATCATCCATTCTCGGCTCACCCTTATCCTGTATTAAGTGGGGGCAAGAGGGTTAGTTAGACTTCTCCTTGTATGCCACTTGTCATTATCCCTTTTGGCTTGTTGGCTTCCTTTCATGAATATATAAGAGCAAGCTTGGGATGTGGATGACATGCCTTAAGTTTGCTCGTATGTGACATATGTATTCATGATTTAGCTCAATTTGAAAACATATGACTTGGCATAGGGCTTTCAAAGCTGGCTCTCATGTCTTCTTTCATTGAATACTTTAAGGAAATTGGTCATAGTGATGGTGTAGAAACTACTTTAAAGTGGGGGCATACAAAGACGACATCTTTTGAAAATTTCATGGCGTGATTTTTCTTTTTCCTTGTGATGTGTCCTCTTCTTGGTGGAATCATTAGGTTTGATGTCATCCAAAAGTGTACGATCTACTGACATGGCATGATACAAACAAGGCATCCCATGGGTGATGATCTGACACTTTTGACTTGTCCTCTCTTGGAGACATTAGGTAAAATGCTCCCTAAGAAGAAGACCTTATATGAACAAAGTAAAATCCCCTTTAACAAAATATTTACATGACATTCAAAATCATTTACAAAAGAATTTTTATTGTGGTACCTTATCAAAGTTATTAGGAGGATAAATTTGGTATGGTTAGTATGATGGGAAGCTGACACACTGCCATGACTTTCTCATCATATAGTAGGAAGCTAACACACTGGCATGACTTTATCACTAAACTACTTCATTGGGATAACTCACCCCACAGATGACCTGATGTTTTGTGGCCCCGGAGTGAGTGCATCTTTATCAAAGTTTGATCCACCTCATTTTTTTATTTCTATTCATTATTGACATTGCATGATTGTGTATCTTTTGTTGCTGCATATTAAATACGTTGTGTGTGTCCCTTTATGTTCATGTTGGTTTGACTTAGGATCTTGGATCTTGGGGGTTTGACCACTACCTTGATCTTTGTCATCCTTTGTCATCTACATTGGTATGATTGGACCCCTCTTGAATGTCTACTTTAGTGTGAGTTTGAAGCAGGTTCATTCTCTCACTAAAGTGGGGGCTAAATTTAATATCAAAAAAAGTGTCATTTCCTTGATATGGGAATAATTAATGATAAATTGGACTTAATGTCACCTTGGTCTAGTGTTGTAAGGTGTTTCACACATCCACATTAGGTATTTGACCTTTTTTAAGCTAAATTGACTTAAATCTATCCTAATTTAATGTTGTAAAATGTATTTATTTACATCTTCACACTAAATATGGGAGGCTTGTAAATCAAGTGGACCTATTCTAGTGTTGTAATGTGTTTTACACAACATTCACATGGGATTTAGGGTGCTTCTAAGCTAAATAAACCCAAATTTTCCTCAATTTAATGTTGTAAAGTGTATTTATTTACACTTCACATTGGATTTTGGTACCTATTGCATTCATGTCCTTTATATCATCATTATTAGGCCCCTATGACCCCATATTATGCATCCCAAGGTATGATTTAATCAAAAACCTGACTAGATCAACATAAAAGCTTAAAATATTCACTCCTTGACACTTTAGCATGGAAAATAGCCCCTTGTGGGACCCATTTGCCACCTTGGGTGAATGAGTCCCATCTAGGTGGGACTCATTCACCTAGAATGGTGAATAAGTCCCATTTTGGCCTATTTTTAAGGCTTTGAGGAGGAAAAGTGGGTCTTCAATTCAAAATTTTCCTATGTCAACCTTGGCGATCAAATTAATGGTCATGTGAGTGGATTTACTATATAAATGAGCTCTCAAATCACCATTTCATTATACATTCAAGTCGTCAAGTCAAACACTCAAGAGTTAAGCACTCCAAGTCTTCACAAGGTCATCAAGATAGCTTTCAAGATCAATTCTGAGGCATTTGAGGGCAAGATTCATCACCAATTGTTGCATCAATTCAAGATACATCATCATGGCAAGGTTCTAATTGCATTAATTCATGCTCATGCTTCATTATCTTATTTTATCATTTGGTTTAATTACCTAAAGGAGGTTTAACCAAGGCAAACCCCTATTCCCTAACAATCAACAAGTTTTTTTCCCTCTTTGTGTGATTGTAGGTTTAGGTGCTCTGAAGACTTGAAGATTATTGAAGATTAGATTTAAAGATTATCTCCCCATTTGCAAGGCCATAAATATTCACTAAAAGGTCATCTAAAACCCTGAAATCAAAGTTTCAGATTCGAGAACTTGGAGGATCAGAAAGAGCAAACTGAGAGGTGTAGAACAAAAGTTTGAATTTCTAGAAAATCCAAACTAGACTCATTCATCACAAGTGGTGAATGAGTCCCATTTTGGTCAATTTTGATATTTTGGTAATTTTAGATACCCTTTTCGAGAAACCTATTCCTATGCAAAAATCTTGACTTGGGACTAATTCACCTAGATTGGAAAATGAGTCCTAGTGGACAAAAATTTCAAAATCAGTAGCATTTCTTCCCTCCATCCAAGTCTCTACAATTTTCCAGGTGCACACATTTAGTTTTACAACTTTTTATTTTGTTTAATTTGTATTTCTAGCTCATTTTGCATATCACTCTATGTTTTCCATTTCATTGTATTTTCCAAGTTTACACTTGGTGCTGAACCCCTCAATACACATCATTCAATCCATAGAATAGCCCCTTTGCAAGATTTCAATCTCCTTTGCATTGAAATCTCAAGGGTTTGTTCTTGAGTGAAAGTTTGGAAATTGATCTTTCTCCTTTTAGGTCCAAAACCCTAGAAGTGAAAGAAAGCTCCCAAATTTTTTTCATTTCAAAAAATACTCAAAAATATTGTTAATGAAGATGACCATGATAGGCATGTTTAGCTACACCTAGCCTTATGGACTTATTGTACCACCATCTGAAAACCTATAGGTGTCACACCATTTTCCTTGTTCTACAGATTAGAGGCTATCTTACCAATCAAGGTTGAAATCGCCTAATTGTGAATCTCATTAAAGGACGTGGTTAGCAATGAAGAATAAAGGGTATCCAAGCTAAATGAATTAGAGATCCTAGATGAAAGATGTCTGAGCGCGTTGAACCATCTACATGTTTATTGAAATTGGCTCAAATGAAGCTATGAAAAGAAGATCAAAAACAAAAACTTTTAGGTTAGTGACCTAGTCCTCAATTGGTTACTCTTGAAGGAGAACCCTTAGCTGAACCACTGAACAATAGCCACCTCAAGAAGTGCTACACATGAAGCACATCAGAATACCCCCAAAAAAATGGAAAAAATCCAAAAAATTGAAAAAAAGGATAAAAAATACAAAAAAAATAAAAATCAAGAAAAATAGTAAAGAGAAATAAATTTTTCTTTGAGTGAAAACAACTTTGTGGTGTAGAATGGGTACCATAGTGAAAAATTGGAAAATAGGTGTTATATTTGAATAAAACTTTGGTGTAGGGTCACCAAAGATCTCATGCCTCCAAGAGGGGTAAAAAGTTGATACTTTGTTTTGTTTGAGTTATTTGAATGTAACAATGTCTTCAAGGACCATTTCATGTTTGTTTGGGTCAATTTTGAGTCATTAGGGGTGAGTTAGTGTATAGATGCAAAATGTTGTCAAGTTGCACAAATGTTGCAATGCAACTTTTGCAATTTTTGTCATAAAAGGGAACATAATGATGTTGTGTTAGTTTTAATTTTAAAATTGGTTTGTAACCATTGGGGGATGGTTGGAAATTTTTTTAAAAGACCTTTTGTGGTCAAAGGAAAGGTTGGATGTTAAAATCTTGAATTGGAGTAATAAGATATCTCTGTTTTATGCAAATATGCATGTTTCATTGTTGTTCTTTCATGTAGTATGGATCTGTACAATCACATACTAACTCAAAATCAATTGTGTATGATTAACCACTGAATACACTTTCATTTGGTATCAGTTGAATGTAAATCCATTATGTTTTGAGCAAGTTGTATTGATTTTTCTCCAAACTGGTCTAAACGCCAAGTAGGGTAACCAGTTGATGTATAAAATGCATAGAACTCCATTCCACTAGTGAAAATTCTTCAAAATAAGTGGGATGACCAATGGTAGGATGATATTTTATTTCCTAAAGTTTCAAGATCAGGGGAGATGGTGTGCACACATGGAGAAAACTTGAGGGTCTAATATCCTCATGTATCAGACCGAGTAACCCCAGTGGAGTGTTGAAATGTGTTCTATCCAATTGAAAAACTACTTAGATGGATAGAACATTTTTTTAGGACCCTATAGGATATGATTAGAGAATTGGAGTGCAAGGATAGTCTCTAGAGTTCAAAACCCCTATTGCTACTAAGCTTGTTCAAGCCATTAGACCTAATTTGAGGGAGGACAATTAAGATTTGAAATCTTATGTACAAAGTGACCCAACCTAAAATTTGGATATGTTGAAAATTTTATAAAAGGGTATCTGGAAATGTGTTCACATTTTGAATGCCATGTCTTTCCTAAAAGTTATATCTGAAAAACTTTGTTTGTAAGGCTATTAGGAGAATGAAGGCTTGTGAAGCAAAATCCAACAAGTTTTGTTTTAGGGTTTCAAGGAGTGGTTTTCTATGGTTGATTTCCAATGATAAGAGGTTGAATACCCCTTATCTACATCAAAATTAGATCATTATCTAGCAGTACTATCCACAATATCCATGCATTTGTCTCATAATAAGACATTGTATTCAATGGCTTGTTACTAATTGAGGAAAGAAGTATTATCTCCAATTGGGGGAAAATTACTAAAGCTATTCATGGATTAGATCTTTGAACATCCTATCATGGTAAAAATAAAAAAATCAAAAACATCTAAAAAACAACAAAAAAATATATATATTTGAAAAAAATCAAAAACAAAACATCATTGGGTTATTCCTTCACTCAAATAGTCTAAGATATCACCATTTTCTTGAAAATCACAGCTAGTTCAAATAGATTTCCCGCAACATATCCTATAGACACGAAAGTGGAATATCAATCCAGATTATCAATGTTGTTTATCCAAAAAATAGTTTATGATTTGAGTCAAATAGTTGAACTATGTGGTCTTTGTGTGTATAACATAGGCAAGGATTGATAGTCCCTGAGACCCTAGGTTAGTCCCCTTATCTTTCTATCATGCTTTATTTTAACTTAGTCAAAAATTCAAAATCCAAAAATAATATGAAAAATATAAAATCCAAAAACATTCACAAAATAGAAAAGGTCAAAAACATTCAAACCAAAAGAACTATGAGCCTTTGTGTGTACAACATAGGAAAGGCTTATCTTTGATGAGCTCCTGAGGCCCTAGGTTAGTCCCCTAAAAACAACAAAAAGAATATCATAAAACTAGAGAAAATAAAAACTACCCACTCCATCATCACAATCCACAATAAACTCTTCACCCATAATAAACAAATTGTCACACTCACCCTTTGACAAAAAAAACAAACAAACAAAGCAAGCAACAACAAGCTAGAACCATCAAGTAAACAACCATAAAGGTTTGATCATAAAACATACTAAAACAATGCCAAAGTATCAACTACCTATCTTTTAACAATTCACCAAACAACATCTTGAGATATTCCTTAATGGATATGTTCTTATGATAGAAATGATCAACAATGGATAATAATCCTGAAACCTCAAACATATATGGAAATTCATACTACAACTTTATTTTTATCTTTTTATAGTCTTATTTTTGTGATTTATTTTATTAACTCATTCCCAGGATCTCTCAAGGATGTCCATAAGGATTTAAAGAAGGAATGGTGGAAATTGAGCATAATTTTGATTTGTTGTTTGTAAGATATTTTTTATTACTACCATGGTAAATACTTTCTTTATTGAGTGTATGAAAGTTGTGTTGAAACAATTCATGAAGCAATTGCATGTTAGGTGTTCTATACGTCTCTATTTGACTAGTCTGAAAAGTTTTTAGCATAACCGAACACAAAGTTTCCATATGTCTAGTATAAGAAAGAATACTCTTTGTTTGTAGAGTCAAAGTCCATGCAATAGATAAAAATTCACCTTGGTCATTAATAACCTGGTGCATCATATCTATTTGCTACATCAAATAGGATTGTTTAAAACTATGAAGCCTCAAAGAAAAGCAAAAGCAACATCATCAACTACTAACAACATCAAATTTCTATCCATCATCAAATATTTCTTCTAACTAACATCCATACTACATAGTAATATCATTCTAGTACCATATCCATCCTACGTCCACAATGTCATCAATATATATCGTGATGATAATAAAGAAATAAAAACATCATGTATCATGTATAAGGCATACATCCATCATATATCATCCACACATCACATAAACATCATATACCAGAATGATATATCAATCACCCATAATAAAAAAATTATATGTTCAAAACAAAGTATGATTCATCCATCCATATCATATGCATACATCAAAAAAATACATATATATATATAAACACATCATCATGCATAGTCATCCATGATCATCAAAAAAGCATAAAATGAGATGAATCAAATTAAGGTATATCTCATATATATCATCATCAAAAAAGGGAGAATTCCATAGTGCACCATCATCATTAAACAAGTGTGATAGGATGATACAAAATAATACATATATATGAGGCCTCAATTGGGCTGATGAATATATATATAAATTGTGTCTACAATATGTCTCTAAAACATAATAAAGTTCATGTATATGTGTAACATTTCCCAGTAGGAAATAGGAACACTCTATGGATCAGGCTGTGGATCACCATGTAGATGTGGTTTCCTAACAAAATGAATAGCTAATTCACCAACACCACCACCTGCAACACTAGGCTCTACGAATCGTGGTCATTGGTGCGCTCTGGAAACAAAGCCATCATAGAGAGTCTGATAGTATGTAGCCTTCTATAACCACCGATCTCTCCCTACAAAAAGGGTATCATGCTCTACTCTCAAAGTATATCTCTCCACCATAATCACCTATAACTGAGCCTCTACAGCATGTCATTTCCCAATCTCACTCTCTCACTCTGCCTTTAGGCTATCTCTCTCTACTGTCATGGTGACAAGTTGTGCCTCTATGGTTTGTCACCACACTATCTCTGCAACCAGCTGAGCACCTCCATCTCTAGGTAGGAGAGGAGGACTTGAAATGATGTAGAGCAAAAAAAAAAACTCACTCAAAACACACAAAACTCAAATTATAGAAAATACTCCATGAAAAAAGAAACTCCAAATTACAATTGCACCCATTCTAATAGTCCATTCAAATTTAAAAAAAAATTGTCACTTTCATTCATTTCAAAAAATTCATAAAATTACAATTTAAATCTCCATTGCTTATGTGGTTCTAGTTCGACTCTTCATATTCCATCTCCCTAATTTCTTCTAGTTTTCTGCCTTCTACACAATAGCCCCTCTATGGTTCTCTTCTAGACCACATGACATACACTACCACAACCATTCTACATTCTTTTTTTAATTTCAATTCTACTCTGCAATCTACATTACTACCTTCCCACTCTAGCATTTAATCTAAGACAATACAAGAATGTTACTTCTTCCTTTATCCACCTGTGCCCTGCATCTTCTATTTTCATATTTCCAATTGTCATTTGTATATGCAAATATAATTATGCATCCTTCATTACTTGGAACAACGTTTTATTGTTTCATTCTGTGTAAACTTTGGATTCCATTCATGGAATCTTCTAGGCATTCCTAAATCAGCGTTAGTGTATCTCCTCAATTCCCATCGATATTCTCTTTCTGACCATTCCCATGCTCTTAATGCAATTTCATCTAATCTCAACTTGTAACTTCTTCTTTTTCTATCTATGTGTCTCTCCCTACATAGGCTAATATTATTTTGTACATTTTAAATAGTTAAAATGCTTCTTTAGCCTAGCATGACCCCATCAAACATTTCAACCATGTCTTGTCTTCAAACTATGAATCCTTTCCTTTCTCTTATCAAAAATTCATTTCTACTATCCCCTCCTTTCTCGTGTGTCAGTGATAGTCTATATATGTCTTACTATCCCACATAGGTCTTAATTCCACACATTGTCCATGCATCATATGGTGGATTCTAATACATCTTGTATTGTGTGTTTTCTATAATCTCTTTCCACCTGATTATTCTTTGCTCTTCATGGTTTCTCTTTGGTGTGGGTAAGGAGAACTTTTCCTGCTATTTCCACAACCTCTCCTCCTCCACCTTGGCCACTTTTTCCCTCTTTTTTTCTCTCTCATGGTGTTCTATTATGATGAAATGGCTCCATTATCTTTTTGTATTCCTTTGTCATTTGAATTTCATGCATAACTCTTCTCATTCTAAACCATCCTTTTAGATTTCTTTACATTGTAAAGTTATGTCAATCTTACTCAAAATATAATATTTTATTCCTTTCTTGTAATTAATTGATAGTGTAGACACTAAAATTTGGTCTAGATCTATGACTTCAATTTCATCATAATTCTTATAATCATTGCCATAATTAAATAATGTTAATTGTTTAATCATTTTCTAAAGTCCTTTCTCATCTATTAATTAAATAATTTAAATTATTTAATTAAGTCATTTTAACATTTATTCCTCTATTAATTAAATAACTTTAATTAATTCATTCATTCATTCACCTTTTATCCAATATTGATTAATTAAATAAATATTCTTTATTTAATTATGTCACTAATTAACTTTATTCTCTTTCTAAAATTAAATAAATTCTTATATAATTTATTCTTGTCACACTTTCGACTATAATTAAATAAACACTTTAAGTATTTAATTATTCATTAACCTTTTCTTAAGTCAAATAAATAATCTTATTTATTTAATTTAATCCTCAAATTTTGAATGTTGAATTAAATAATCATTTAATTCATAAAAAGAATCATTCTTGGCATATTCTTCTATAATTAGGTAATCACTTAGTTAAATAATTATTCATTCACCACTTAACTCAACATTTAATTAAATCAGTTCATTATCTCCTGATCTAATATTTGTCTATTTGTAACATAGAGACTTTATGATTTAATTAGTCAGTTATCTTGTTTTAATTCTTCTTCGTGCACACATTTATTAATTAAGTAAATTTATTTAATTAATTCATTCATTTGTGCATTCAAATAGACCATTTCATTCCATGCTAATCCTCATATTTACATGTAATCATTATTCTTCTAATTTTTTGAATACTTTCAACTAAAGATTAAATCATTATTTAATCTTAATTCCCATCTTTCAAGTTTTATCACTCATGTCACTATTAACACTAATCTCAATGCATGTTGAATCTTTTAATCTAAGTTGTTCGTCTATCTTTCAATCTAAGCCTGTCCTTCAAACAATCAATTTTCTATAAATTGACCTGACCTTCATAATTGTAACTCCTCTCAAAATTTTATGACTTTCGGAAGCAATCAACTATTTTAATCTTTGATGTTTTGCTAAATCACTATCATAAGCTATACTTGTACAAAGAAATTTGAGGGAAATTATAATAAAATAGAAAAATGGAGAAGGACAATCAAGGTCATGCATGGAATGATGTAGATATTCAGTGAGATGGTTTTGTTTATTTACATTTTAGCTATTACCTTTTTTCTTTATTGTTTAGCTTTAGTTTACATTTAAGTTTATCACAATTGTGCATTTTCTTTGATCTTTCCTATTTTCATGATGCTACATTAGTGAGCCTAATGTGAAAATGCACTCTTCACAAATCTATAGAAATTTTATTCCTTTTTGTAGGTATCGTATAGTCCAATGCATTTGATGCACAAAATGAAACAATTAACACTTTGAGCTGCATATGATGAGTAAATTAACACATCTAATAGCCTGCGATACATCTGTGGCTTTCCACGATGCAATTGACTAGTAAAACACACAACGTATCTGCTACCTTTTGTCACACATCTGACTGGTCTAATTTCTGAGTCTAAATTCTAAATTTGAAGTTTTTCATTGTGCTTTTCATTATGACTAATTTTGAGCTTGCAGTGTTTGTTTTTGAGGAGTTAACATAGTGTTTGTAGGATATTATGTAGAAGACAAGTTTTTGAAAACTTTTTTTAGGATGATCGATGAAGAAAAATTTGAAATTATTGATGAATTGTTTTACAGAACATGTGTCAAAGACTATTTTGAAATAGATTTTTTTGAGTAGATTAGATAATTTTCATTTGGGCTTAAAATTAATCACTATCTACTATGTTTGGTGCATATGCACAATCTGTTATTTACCTGATTCAATAATAGAAGCATCCTCTCCCCTTACACATTCGTGTGATCTTGGGTGCAAGAGAACTTGTTATTGACTCTAGAAATCGAGCCTGTCTTGGTGGGAAAAAGTACTCACCCCAACAGGACTCAAACTGACAATGAAGCATTTTAGCCAAGCTACTCCCAAATAGTATATAAATGTAAATCCTAAGTGAAAGCCTAGGATTGTAAATGTAGATTTTTTATGCAAAAAAAATCATTGTATCTTTCCTCATGCATAGCCACCTAAATGAGTGCTCAAATTAAGAACCATTGTTGTAGTATCCAAAATATTTCTATCTACTGGTGTAGGAGGTCAGACCTCTGAAGCCATCTCACATTCTTACAGTTCTTCTATAGAGATGAAAATTATGCCATGGGAGTTTCATGGGTACTAAAGCTTGGCTGCCTTAGAGAAGTGAGTGTTGTGGAGTGGAGCTAGTGGGGTCAATCTTCTAATTATCCACCCTAAATAAGCATAGTTGGGGAAACCCAAGTGAGAACTCAACATATATTATGACTACTAGCCTAGGATTGTACATTTTTGTTATTGAATTAAACATTATTCGTGTCAAAACCAAATTGAAGTACCATGTTTTCTGTGTTTTTTATTTTCCAAAATTTTATTAAAAAACAAACTATGTCAACTTTTTCATTCACCAAAAAACCGTAATTGATAAAATGAGTTGCATCTATCCAACAGTCAGTCGCATTTTTCAAACTAAGTCCAAACTATCATTTACTAGAAAAACTGAGTTGCATTTGTTTAATAGTTAGCCACATCTATAACTTAGAGTCACATCTACCAATTTTAAAACCACATCTGATATTCCAAGTCACATATGTCAAGTCTACTAACAACCATAATATTGAAAAACCACATTTGAAACCCTTTGTGATGCATATGATTTAGTGAGTCGCATCTATAGTCTGGAATGACACATATGCATGTCACAGACCCAAACCTTTGTTTACCAGTACAATGTTTGGGTTATAAAACAACATCTGATAAATCCCAAGTTGTATCTAATATAGTTAGTCACATATGTTAAATCTTGAGTCGCATCTGATATAGTTAGTCGCATCTATTACATCTTGAGTTGCATCTGATATAGTTAGTCACATCTCTCAAATCTTGATTCACATCTTATATAGTGAGTCACATCTGCCTAATACAGACCCGAGACATAGTGTACCAAAAACCCGCATATGATCCAGACAACCACATCTACTTATTTTTGTGATGCATTTTCCTTTCTAAACCGTAATTGTCTAATAACCAAAAAACTAGAATTCACTGTCATATTCTGAAACCAAAGTCATACCAGTCTTTGATTTGTCCTTTTACACTGATCCTTGGACAAAAGCCTTAACAATTTTCTCAAATTTGCATCTTTTAAGTATCATTTAGTCATAGCTATAGTCATCCTAGTTCCAAGTTTTAGTTTCATCTTAGGAGTACATATTAACTTTAGATTAAACTCTTAGGAAAGTCATTTATGTAAACTTTAGAAAGGTTCCACTTTCCACACTTTGAAAAAAACCATTGCTTCAACAAAATCTATCATTGAACCTTGTCACGTTATCATATCTTTTGTCCTATAGTGAGTCCTTCTAGCTTATCAGTCTACTTTGGGAGCTCACCTTATCTTTGGTCCTAGTCCTACAGAGGTTCCTTGACATTACTAAATTGACACCTTAGTTAGAATTTAGGTGGTTGGTAACCTCTTTTAGAGTCTTCAAAAATAGCTTACCTTAGAAGCTTGCTTAGATTTTTGCATTACTTAGACACTATCATCCTAGAATAGCATCATTTTAGAAATTCCTTATTTGTAATAAAATACCAAAAAAATAGTTGTATACATTCCTTATTTACATTCAAAAAATCCCAAAAACATAGACTAGAGTTATATCATCCATAGACATAGTTTTGCATTACTTGGATATTGAGCTTATCTTACATGCTAGAAACAAGGTCAAAGAGAAAAGAGAGAGAAAATATGTCAAACCCAAAGGAATTCATCAATCCATTCTCAAACCCCTTTTAGGGGACATCCTCATTGAGACCTCATAGAACTTTGTTAGACAAATTCACCACTAGAGACCCACAAGGACACATAGTAGTGGAAGACATAGATGCAACAACACAAGACCCTGAGTTTTCTTCCTTTGTAGATGAGTACCTAGCAAATGATCCTCAATTATACTTATCCAAATTGCTAGTAGAGGGTGCCAAGTTACCCCCTAGGTTTGACATCAATACCTTACAAATTGCATCTACCCAAGGGACAAACATGACAACTACTAGTACCACTATACCTTAGGTGGCTATATCCATACCATCTAGTATACCTACACAGAGTGCTACCATAGTACATACATCACAATTTGGTACATCTAGCATGACACATGGTCTAAATTTCACCATAGATCATCCAATCCCTTTGGTTCTCTTGTTGGGAAAAAAAGATCCAAAACCTCAACTCCTATACCAAGTGTCAATGTCACTAGTACCGTACCACATACAACTGCTATACTAAATGTTAACGTCACTAGTACCATACCACATACAACAAATATACCAAGTGTCAATGTCAATAGTACTATACCACAGATTGGGGTCTGACAAATAGGAAACATACTCTCCTTTCAATATGGAAGCTGACCCATCCCTTCACAAATTCCAAATCAAAATCCATTTTTACAAATCCCAAATCAAAATCCATTCTCACATATTCCAAATAAAAACCCATTCACTAACACTCCAAATCAAAATCCACTTTACATACCAACACTTAACCAAAACCCATCACAAAACGTTGGATTCCAAAATACGTACATAGACCCAAACAATCCAACTAACACATCATTAACCCAAGTTGATGTCCTGCAAACACAAATACAAGCCCTTCAAACATAGATTGATAACATGGTTTCTAACAAAAGAACCTTTTCAGCTGGCCATTTCCCTTCGATAAATCATTATACATGATACCTTTCCCACATGCGTATGTTATGCTGATGCAGAGGTGGTGGAAACCCAAGAAACAATTTGACACAACTTCTCTCAAATATTAACACTACAACTTCAAAATCACCCAAAATCAACAAAAGAGCATATCTTTTCAAGAAAACTACAAAAATACCATCACAACATCAATATAGCATCCACTCGACATTAGATACAATTACCCAATCATTCATACAAGGTTCTTTTGCAACATTGTACAGTTTCATTAAGTGACCCTGCTCAAAAGGCTACAAAATTAGGCCTAATTTACAAACAAAATACTCTTTAGAATTCTCCAATCACCATGAACTCTTGGATAGTCATTTATTATATGTCAAAACATTAGGTTCCAAAATTTATTAATAGTTTCAAGTCATCTTTAGCACTATTCTACGAAACCCTCCTTTATCATGCATTAACCTAGGGTTTTAATGAATCACCTATCTTCCAGCTTCCAGAAGCTTTTCCAATGCATCAAACATCATGGATATACCCTGCATAAACTCAAAAATACATCAAAATATCATTTCCTTTATTGTTTCTTTACAAACCCTCATGGAAACCCCTGTTCGACATGAAAATACACACAGTCTGCACAATGGCAGCATTCCCAACCTCCTAAATTGTTTATTTTATGCATCTAAAATATAAAAAAGGTTACCCTACCACATTATATTATGTTACCATTGAGAAATAGTATTAATAGTAGGTGGAAGGCTTATGCCATTAAATTAACTCCCAAACAATGCTTTTTCTACCTTACACAGGCAGTTTTAGAAAATCTTTGAATGCTCCCTCCAAAATCAATATTAAATCTTCATAATGGACTGAAAGGAAAGGTAAGACTTATATCTACATGAAACTGAAAAGTTTAGATCATTAAAGTTCTGTACTATTTTGTACACAGCCTACAAAGTTAAGGAAAATAAGGAAAAATAGAGTTTTGCACAGGAAAACGTGGTAATGCTTCTTGCAAATTTAATACAAAGCTTCGTCTAAGATCTCCCAAGCCTTGAAGAGGCCTTTAAATATATTATCAAACCAATAAACATCTCCCCAATTCCCATAACTATCTTTTAATATATTTTTGAAAGATTAGGACCATTGGAGGCCTAATTACCTATTTGGACTACTTTTACAAGCATATTGAAATACCTATGCATTATTTGCAACCTATGACAATTAAAGTCATACTAAAGTCTTTAAAATAGCTTCATCACCTTCATAAGACCCAAACCTTGTACCCCCCTAATAAAAACACCAAGATTTGCCTTCAAAGGCTACAAACACTTGTAGGTGTAAGATTAACCTTCTTCCTTAAATGACTCAACAAACAAATTTATTACATTGTGGTTGGTCTTTTTAGACCTTATTGGACAAAATAAACACAAAATACTTAACATGACACATTGTTCATTCAAATAATCAAAACATTAGTTTGTGGTGTAGGTGCTCCTACACCATACACCCCCCCTAAAAAGAACTCAGGCCTCATGAGTTAGCCTTGATCCCACTATATCCATGCTTCATGAGGGTTCCATGGATTCATTAACCCACTCCACTGGTTCATGTACACAGGACCTACAAACTATCCTCAACCTCCATCATTTTGCAAAGTATGCATATAAGCATTCTGCCTTACCTCTATTCTCAGACTAGTCATCAGTCTTCTTTGTCCATCCCTTGGGTGTTTACCATGTTCAAAATTTGCAACCAAACCTGTGTTAGGATTCCTTGGGTCTATTTTTACTTGCTTTGCACATGTAGGTCTATTATTTCCCTCACTACTCTGTTGTGTACTCTATCCATGTAGTCCTTGTTCCTCTTGATTGTCATGCACTATCTCATGCTTCACTATTGTCAAATCAAACTGTTTATTGACTGTACCTGCAAACTTTGATTTCCTCTCACCCTTGCTCTCAACTACAAGGCATTTAATATTGCCTATCATCATACTATCCTTCATGTTCTTTTCCAATACCTTCTTTACCCTTGCATTTTCCTTTAGATTTGTTGCTCCTGCATTGTTAGTCTTCAAAAAAACACTAGGATCTACCATGCTGCTTTCTTTCACAACCTTTATAGGCTATTTCATCCCACACATGATGAATTTTGCTTTCCCATTCTCATCCCCTATCCAAGGAGTCAAAACAAACCATTGTCTATCTTTCAAAATTGAGTACTTATTTGCTTTCCCATCATAGATGCCACTCCTATAATATTGCCATGGTTTTCCAAGAAGGATATGACAATAGTCCATTGGAAAAATATCACAAAGAACACTATTCTTATACTCACCTATTTGAAAATCTAGCATAGCTTACTCATTCACTATCAATGATTGACCATTGCATAACCAAGAGACCTTGAAGGGAAAATCATGAGGGATTCTTTTCAAATTGAGATTATGCACCATTTCACAAGAAACCATGTTTTCAGTTGAACTTGAATCCACTAACATCCTACATACCTTACCTTGTACTTTTCAATTGATTTTGAAGAGTTCTTTCCTATGCAATGGCTCCTCCTCTTTAGAATTCTTCAAAAGTTGTTTGTATAGCATCAAGGCTTCTCCAACTTCTAATGTGAGGTTCACTACTGGTGAAGTCACACTCTCTTCATATTCATGCACTAGTTGATTCCTCCTTTCTCCACCATGAGAGCTTGAGCCTTGCCTTTCAGTACACTTGAAGGATGGATGTCCAGGCTAGTTACAAGTGTAGGATCTTCCCAAAAATACATTGTTGAAATTCCTACCTCCTCCAAATCTACCTCTTATTCCTCTCCATCCACCTCTAGAATCAAATTGCTCTTGGCCTTTCATGGCATCCTCTTGACTTTCATTGGTTGGTTTTGAACTAGACATTAATCCTCTTCCTCTTGATGAACCATCTCTACCTCTAACTACTTTTTCTTGCCTTCTCTTCAATTTCTCCTCCACCCTGATAGCCATTTGATAACAATCCTCTACACTCCTAGGGTTAGCCAAAACCAATTCATCCTGTACATTAAGCCTTAAACCACCAATATATCTAGCAATTTTTTCATCTTCACTCTCATGATGACCAGACCTTAAACTCAATTTATAAAACTCCTCAGTGTAATACTTAATATCCATTTCCCTTTGTCTTAAGTTTGGTAATCTCTTAAACATTTGAACTTGGTGATTTTTGGGTAAGAATTTACCTTTGAGTTTAGATATCATCTTGTCCCATGATGTGATCTTAGAATTTCCTTGTTTCCTCCTCTCAGACTAAAAGTAATCCCACCATACCAAAGCATGATCCTAAAACTTAGTCTTTGCAATCCTTACTCTTTACTCGTCAGGAACTTTCTCACATCCAAAGTGATTATCTAATGCAGCAATCTATTCAAGTAGTTCTTCATCATTTAGACTACCACCATATTTAGAAACATCAAGTTTTACCTTAGGCTTGTCACCTTTCACTGCCTTCAACAACTTTGCAATTCTTTGGTCCTTTGGATCAAGTTGTTCTTCCATGTCTTAAAACTCCTCATCTTCCTCTTCTTTTGTCTCACTCTCTTCGGTATCTCTTCGTTTGTTTGTCTCCAAGGCTATGACCCTCTCTTCCAACTCTCTAAGTTCCTTAGCATGTCTTTCTTTCATATCCTTCATCTCCTTAGCCATATATTTGTTCTTTGGAGGCATCTTGTCAACCTTGCCTCTTCTTGAACCTACAAAATGAAAACCAAAATCTACTCCCTACTATGATACCACTATGATGCAGAGGTGGTGGAAACCCAAGAAACAATTTGGCACAACTTCTCTCAAATATCAACACTACAACATCAAAATCACCCAAAATCAACAAAAGAGCATATGTTTTCAAGAAGACTACAAAAATACCATTACAACATTAATATAGCATCCACTCAACATTAGATACAATTCCCCAATCATTCATACAAGGTTCTTTTACAACATTGTAGAGTTTCATTAAGTGACCCTACTCAAAAGGCTAAAAAATTAGGCCTAATTTACAAAAAAAACTACTCTTTACACTTCTGCAATCACCATGAACTCTTTGAAAGTCATTTATTATATGTCAAACATTAGGTTCCATAATTTATTGATAGTTTCAAGGCCTCTTTACCACTGTTCTATGAAACCCTCCTTTATAATGTATTAGCCTAGGGTTTTAATGAATCACCTATCTCTTGGCTTCTAGAAGCTTTTCCAGTGCATCAAACATCATGGATATACCCTGCATAAACTCACAAATACATCACAATATCATTTCCTTTAATGTTTCTTTACAAACCCTCATGGACACCCCTGTTCCACATGAAAATACGCACAGTCTACCCAAGGGCAGCATTCCCAACCTCTTAAATTGTTTCTTTTTTGCATTTAAAATATAAAAAAGGTTACCCTACCACATTATATTTCCTTACCAATGAGAAATAGTATTAATAGTAGGTGGAAGGCTTATGCCATTAAATTAGCTCCCAAACAATGCTTTTTCTGCCTTACACAGGCAATTTTAGAAAATCTTTGAATACTCCCTCCAAAATGAATATTAAATCTTTAGAATAGACTCAAAGGAAAGTTAAGAATTATATATAAATAAAACTAAAAAGTGTAGATCATTAAAGTTTCGTACTATTCCATACACAACCTACAAAGTTCAGGAAAATAGTGAAAAATAGAGTTTTGTATAGGAAAATGTGGTAATGTTTATTGCAAATTTAATACAAAGCTTCTTCTAACCTCTCCTGAGCCTTGAAGAGGCCTTTAAATATATTCTCAAACAAATAACCATCTCCCCAACACCCATAATTTCCTTTTAATATCTTTTTGAAAGATTAGGACCATTGGAGGCCTAATTACCTATTTGGACTACTTTTACAAGCATATTGAAATACCTATGCATTATTTGAAACCTATGACAATTAAGATCATACTAAAGGCTTGAAAATAGCCTCATCACCTTCATGAGACCCAAACCTTGCACCCCCCTAATACAAACACCAATATTTTCCTTCAAAGGCTACAAACACTTATAGGTGCAAGATTAACCTTCTTCCTTAAATGACTCAACAAACAAATTTATTACATTATGGTTGGTATTTTAGACCTTATTGGACAAAATAAACACAAAATACTTAACATGACCCACCATTCATTCAAATAATCAAAAGTTTAGTTTGTGGTGTAGGTGCTCTTGCACCGTACACCCCCCCTAAAAAGAATTCAGGCCTCATGAGTTGGCCTTGATCCCACTGTATCCATGCTTCATGAGGGTTCCATGGATTCATCAACCCACTCCACTAGTTCATGTACACAGGACCTACAAATTGTCCTAAACCTTCATCATTTTCCAAAGTATGCATATAAGCATTCTACCTTGCCGTTGTTTTTAGACTAGTAATCAATCTTCTTTGTCCATCCCTTGGGTGTTTACCATGTTCAACATTTGCAACCAAACTTGTGTTAGGAGTCCTTGGGTCTTTTTTTTCTTGCTTTGCACATGTAGGTCTATTACTACCCTCACTACTCTGTTGTGTACTTTGTCCACACAGTCCTTGTTCCTCTTGATTTTCATGCACTATCCCATGCTTCACTGCTATCAAATAATTTTTTTTATTGACTGTACCTGTAAACGTTGATTGCCTCTCACCCCTTCTCTCAACTACAGGGCATTTAATTCTACCTATCATCACACTATCCTTCATGTTCTTTTCCAATACCTTCTTTACCCCTACATTTTCCTTTAGACCTACTGCTCCTACATTGTTAGTCTTCAAAACAACACTAGGATCTACCATGCTGCTTTCTTTCACAACCTTTATAGGCTCTTTCATCCCACACATGATGAATTTTTCTTTTCCTTTCTCATCCCCTATCGAAGGATTCAAAACAAACCGTTGTCTATCTTTCAAAATTGAGTACTTATTTTCTTTCCCATCATAGATGGCACTCCTGTCATACTACCATGGTCTTCCAAGAAGGATGTGACAATAGTCCATTGGACAAATATAACAAAGAACACTGTCCTTATACTCACCTATTTGAAAATCTTCCATAGCTTGCTCATTCCCTATCAATGATTGGCAATTGCTTAACCAAGAGACCTTGAAGGGAAAATCATGAGGGATTCTTTACAAATTAAGTTTATTCACCATTTCACAAGAAACCATGTTTTTAGTTGAACCTAAATCCACTACCATCCTACATACCTTACCTTGTACTTTGCATTTGATTTTGAAGAGTGCTTTCCTATGCAATGGCTCCTCCTCTTTAGAAGTATTCAAAATTTGTTTGTGTAGCATCAAGGCTTCTCCAACTTCTTATGTGAGGTTCACTACTGGTGAAGTCACACTCTCTTCATCTCCATGCACTAGTTGATTCCTCCTTTCTCCACCATGAGAGCTTGAGCCTTACCTTTCAGTACACTTGAAGGATGGATGTCCAAGCTGGTTGCAAGTGTAGCATCTTCCCAAAATTGGATTTTTGGAATTCCTACCTCCTCCAAATATGTCTCTTGTGCCTCTCCATCCACATCTAGAATCAGATTGCTCTTGGCCTTTCATGGAATCCTCTTGACTTTCATTGGTTGGCTTTGAACTAGATAGGAATCCTCTTCCTCTTGACCTACCCTACTTGACTCCCCCCACTCTAATGAATATGAATGGGATTCCATGTCTTCCATCTCTATCCTGTACCTTGATAAACTATTTGGAGGAATTGACCAAATGCTAAAATCCTCACCAAATCCACTAAGTTCTTGTCCACAAAATAATTTGACAAAAGAGGAATGGTTTAAACATTACTAGTGGGAATCTCTTGATCCTACCTCTTGGGAACCTAAAACATCCACTTCTAATAACCAAACCTTAGCAATAGGCCCACTTCTGAATCCACCTAGGTCCAAGCAAAAGAACAAAGAGGATTTGGTAAGAAACCTTTATGATTATGTCAAAAACTTAGCCTTTACCTTGACTCTTGTGATCTTTTACACCTATGATGATGACATTCCCTTAGTATATCCCCAACTTATCAATTGGGATTAGCAAGACACCATTGTCTTAGACATCTTTGAGAACGATGAAGCAATAGCTAAGTTCCTGGGACTATGAGAAGGCATACCTAGGGGTGATCATAAGGATATATTTACCATAGACTTCAATAAAATGGCATATTTTGGAGAATTTGTTCAACCCTCTAGTCACAAAAATAATTTGGACAATAAAAAAGCAAAAAATAAGGATGTATCTGAGGGTGAAAACCTCTCTAAGGCACCCAAGGATGGAGGTTTGAACATTCTCCCTGTTGCTCAAGAAAAGTCACCAATGTTAGTTGAATAATCTATGGAAATCAACATAGGTACTAAAGAGAATCCTCGACTAGTCTATTTTACATCTTTGATAGAAATAGAGTAGCCAAAATTTTGCAACTTCTTCACATAAAGATAGATCAATTTTTCTTGGTCATATGCTGGCATGCCCAGACTAGATCTTGAACTTGTATTACATCATTTTACCTTACAACTAGGTGTTAAACCCATCAAGCAGAAGTTAAGGAAAATGCACCCGTAGATTGCTTTACTAGTCAAGGCTAAATTAAAGAAACTGTTGGATGTTGGATTTATTAGATCAATTGACTATGCAGATTGGATTTCCAATCTTGTACCAGTAACAAAATGAATAGGGGCATCCACATCTGTACAAATTTTAGAGATATAAACAAAGCATTCCCTAAAGATGTTTTTCCTTTGTCGAGCATTGACATGATTCTTGACTTAACAAGATATGAGATGTTATCCCTTATGGATGGATTTTTAGGGTATAATAAGATCAAAATTGCAACTAAAGACCAACCTAAGAAAATTTTTACCTGTCCATGGGGAAATTATTGCAAGAATTCCATGCCCTTTGGACTTGAAAATGTTGAAGCAACATATCAACAAGATATGACAACTATTTTTCATGACCTCATACACATTCTTATGGAGGACTATGTGGATGAAATGATAGCTAAATCACTCACAAGGGTTGATCATTTATAGGTTTTAGATAGGATTTTTCAAAGGCTAGAAGAATACAAAGTCAAGTTAAATCCAAAGAAATGTGCATTTGACGTCGAATTAGGAAAACTTCTAGGATATATCATTTATAGATGAGGCATTGAAGTGGATCCCACCAAAGTGAAAGCAATAATAGACATGCCTCCACCAACTAATTTCAGTCAACTAAGAACACTACAAGGGTGGTTGTAGTCTATCAAAAGATTCATAGTGTAGTAAGCAGATAAAACACATCCCTTTCAGCATCTACTTAGAAAAAGGAGTACCATTTGTATGGATAGGTAAATTCCAAGAAGCTTTTCAACTAATCAAGGTTTACCTACTCACACAACCAATGTTAATGCCACCTATTGAGGGGCGACCATTGATTCTCTACATTTTAGCAACCACCTCATCACTAGGAGCATCACTTGCACATAATGACAATGAGGGTTATGAAAGGGTAGTATACTATATCAGTTGCACTTTAGTAGGTTATGAACTCAATTATAGTATCATTGAACGTTCTTGTCTTAGAGTAGTATTTGCTACTCAAAAAATTAGGCACTAGATGCTAAACCACCAAACAATGTTGGTAGCCAAGATAGATCCTTTGAAATATCTTCTCAAAAAAGTAGCATTGACAGGATGATTGGCCAAATGGGTAATGGTACTCAATGAATATGCTATCCAGTACATAGAAAGAAAAGCTATCAAAGGAAAAGTCATTGTTGATCAGTTGGCTGATGCACCAATATAAGAAGATCATCCTTTAGTTGCATATTTTCCTAATGAGTTTATATTTACTCTTGACAAGGGCATGACATGGAAACTATTCTTTGATGGGCCCCATACAAATCATGGCTTAGGGGCTAGTATATTGTTTATCATACCACATGGTGACTCTATTCCTAAGTCATTCAATATTTCTTTTCCATGTACTAATAACATAGCAGAAAATGAGGCTCTTGTGACAGGATTATGCATGGAAGTCAGATGGAAAATCAAGAACCTACAAGTTTATGGTGATTTCCAATTGGTAATTCGATAGGTTAATGATGACTATGAAACTAAAGATGAAAAGTTAGCTCCATACATATGTATGACATATATTTTCAAAGAATATTTTGACAAGGTTGACTTTCATCAAATACCTCACATTCTAAACAGTGAAGCATACATCATGAAAACTATTGCCTCACTCTTGGACATACCTAACAATTTTCCTAAACTTGAGTTTTTGTTAGAACAACTTTTGGTCCCTTCCAATGAAATCCCAGATTTAGAGATGGTGTGTGAGATTGTTTGTCACAATTCCCCATGGTATGAAGACATATATGACTACCTCCATGTCGAGATCCTACTGCTTGACCTTTCCAACTACCAATGTAGGACATTTATCTGTAAGGAAGCCAATATACCATCATCAAAGATACCCTTTATAGATGTACCCTAGATAATACCCTATTGAGATGTCTCGATACTGAAGAAGCACAAGAAACCTTGCATGGAGTACATGAGGGTATATGTGGATCCCATTCTAGCAGTCCTACCTTAGCTAAGAAGATTATGAGACTAGGTTATTATTGGCATACAATGAAAAAGGACTCATATACCTTTGTCAAGAAATGTCACCAATGTCAGGTACACAGAGATTTGATACACACACCAGCATAGGAGCTTCGTCCAATAACCTCACCATGGCCCTTTGCCCAATGGGGACTCGATCTTATAGGTAAGATACACCCTACATCCTCCAACAACCATAAGTTCATTGTAACTTCAACTGAATAATTTACCAAGTAGATTGAAGCTATTCCTATGACCTACATCATTAACACACATATTTCTAGGTTTATCCTAAACTATATCATTTGTTGGTATGGTGTCCCTCAATCCATAATCATTGATAATGGTCATCCATTTAAGAACCAAGAATTTTGTCACCTTTGTGAAGAATTCCATATTTAACATCATTTTTCTACCCCATATTACCCACAAGGTAATGACCAAGCTGAGGCATCTAATAAAACAATCATCAAAATCCTCAAAAATACTATCAATGATGCTAGTTGTGATTGGCATTTACAACTTAATCCAACCTTATGGACTTACCGCACAAGCATTCATACTTCCACCAATGCCACTCCATATTCCTTGGTATTTGGTTTTGAGGCCATCTTGCCTATTGAGGTTGATATTCCTCCCCTAAGGGTATCTATGAAAGGGAATATTAGTGATAAAGAATACCATGTCTCAAGACTACATGAGCTAGATTTCCTAGACAAACGAAGACAAAAGGCACTAGATCACCCTCAAGCATATCAAAATTGTCTTCATTGAAACTACAATAGGAAATTATTGAATATAAATTTTGACATTGGTGACCTAGTTTTAATGGAAAATCCAAAGAATTAAGATGAAAGAGAAAAACCAAGAAAGTTTGAACCAAACTGGTTAGGGCCCTACACTGGCAAAAAATCCTTTTGATTAGGAGCATACCAACTCTCTACTCCTAAAGGAGAACCATTATTAGCACCAATTAATAGTATTCATCTGAAGAATTTCTATCCATAGCTTCTAAGGGCCTTGTCTTAATCATGAAAAATACAAAAAAATAAAATAAAAAAAATTACCTAGGTGAAAATCTGGCAAACATGCATCTTGGTAACATCAAAATATAAAAAAATCAACAAAATAGTTAAGAGAAATAAGTCATCCAAATAGTGAAAACCACTATAGTGGCACTTTGGATAAGTACCATGGTAAAAACCTTGCAAATAGGTGCCATGTGTAGTTAACTTTGCTCCTTTGTCTACCATCATTCCAATCTAACTTCCCTATACATGCCACTTTTCTTTCATATCCATCCCTTCCACATATCACCTGTCCATTCCCTTTACATACCATTCATAATAAATGGTTGTCCTTTCCATAACTTGGAACGATTGTCATCAAGTGCACCTCATATGCCCCTTCCATCTTATTCATAATAAATTAGTCTTATACCTAACTGAGGGAAATCACTTGACTTACACCATATTGGTCCTCACATTCGCTATTCTGAAGATGTAAAACCATCAAAAAATCCAAAAAATTCACAAAATGTCCTAAAAAAATACAAAAACATCAAAAAATTTCAAAAAGACAAAAAAATCAAAACATGTCAAAAATCCAAAAATAGAGTCAGAGTCAGTTGCACTTGTTAGTCTTTGTCATTTGTTGAACTATGTTTCCTCTGCAATTGGACATAGGCAAGGCCATCTACCGTTGTGCCTCCAAGGAATTAGGTTAGTCCTTTTAGGTTTGTCTGTATAACATCATGACTCAATCCATTTGTCTATATGACAAGGTCATTGGTCGTGTCAAACTATGAGCTCTCTGTGTGTATAACATAGGAAAGGTCATCAATTGATGAGATGGGTTCATCACATTCACTATTACACATGTCTCATATTTGTAATTAACTCAAATCTTTTTCAATCAATCTTTTCAGTGAAAGTCTAGTCAAACTATGAGGTATCTACATGTATAATGTAGGAAAGGCCATCAATCGATGAGCCCCCAAGGCCACACTAGGTTAGTCCTTTAGGGTTCATCATTAGCCACAATCAATTGTTAGAACATCAAGACACGTCACACATCAACAAGATGAACAAGTCAACAATGTCATTAAGTCAATCAAACAAATTTCCAAAGCAATAACCAAAACAAATCAACTTATGTATGCTACAAGATGTGTCCTTCTTGAAAATAGACATCATCAAAATAACAATCAACCTATGTCTTTTACATGATGAGTAATTCCTAAATACAAACATAGGAAAACAATCATCATAGCCTTACATAGGTTATCACATCAACGACATTAGACTCAATGTCTTATATGATACGTGTCTTTCTAAAACTAGTCTTTTGTCATGCCTTATACAATAGTCACAAAATTGAAACCATTCTCAACATCTTATGAATCCATGACATTACATACATTCATCATCATAGATTGCATAGCATAGTATCATAAGGCATACATGTACATAGCATTGTAAATAGATACATCCCCTTGCATTTCATTATCATTATATAGAATCAACATAACATAATATCATATAGGCTGCATAAACATCATAATGTAAAAATTATCATCCATAACATATGCATATCATATAGAAGATAACATATCATATAGAACACATGCATAAATAGGACACCACATAATCATAAATAGAAACTACATATCATATAAATTTCCACCAAAATCATATATATATATATATATATATATATATATATATATATATATATATATATATATATATATATATATATATATATATATATATATATATATATATCCATAGAGAAAAGGACCATTTGCTTTTCATGGGATTAATTCATGATAAAATGGACATAATGAGGCCTTAATCAGTGTTGTGAGGCATTTTATGTATCCACACTAGGTCTTAGACCCTTGCACACTAAATAAAATGTGTTTATTGACATCTTGTGAAGGTGTTGTAAAATCTTGTTAAGGACTTTCACTCTTTCCTATACTTATAAACTTATTTCTCCCTAATTCAATATTATAAAATATGTTTAATAACATTATCACATCAATCTAGAAGGTTTTTGAGTTAAACTTAATGAACTAAATTAGTGTTGTAATGTGTCTTGCACATTCACATTGGTTCTTGTGCCCTTTTAGGCTATGTGGACCACATTTTAATGTTGTAAAGTGTATTTAATCACACTTTCACATTGAATTATGTGTCCCAAGCCCTATTTGACATTTACATCATCACCAATAGGCCCCTATTAACCCATATTATGCATCCCGAGGCTTAAATTGATCAAATACTTGACAAGGTTGCATTTTAGACCTTATTTCCTTATCTCTTGGCCTCTGAGCTATCAAATTGGCCTCTATGGGACCCATTCACCATGCATGGAAAATTAGTCCCATCTAAGTGGGACCCATTCACCATGTGTGGTAAATGAGTCCCATTTGGTCCAATTTTGACCTTTGAGTAGGGAACAAAGTGAAAATTGAGTTTATTATTTCATCATGTCAGCCTATGATGAGGTATTAGTGGGTAAATTAGGTGAATCACCTATAAAAACACGTATTTTAACTCATTTTCACATCTCTTATCTCTTTTCACTCACCAATCTTCTCTCTCAAGTCAAGCAACTTAGGGTTTTATCATTTCAAAGCATTAAGACATCAATTTTTAGACTTTCAAGGGTAGATCATCCATGTTTTGTTGCAGAATTTCAAGATAAATCATCATGGAAAGGTAATCAACTGCATTATTGCATGCTTCATTCCATTATTTCATCATTTTGGTTTAATTACCTAAAAGGGGTTTGACCAATGCAAACCATCATGCCCTAATATTCAACATCTCTCTCTCTTGTTTTGTTTGTATGTAGATTTAGGTCCCTTAGAAGCTTGAAAATCATTGAAGATCAAGTTGCAAGTTTATTCAAGTCTTCTCCTATTTCTTGAAGTCAAAATATCAACAAAATTCCACTTATAGGTTAGAAAATTAGAGTTTCAGAAGTGGACACTTGTAGAGCATCAAAGCATAGAGTGAAAGCTCTGGATTCCAATTTTGAATATTCAGAAATCCAAAAGTGGACTCATTCACCATGAGTGGAAAATGAGTCCCTCTAGGCCTAAAAATCAGCATTAACAACATTCCAAAATCAATTTCCAGCCTTCATCAAGATTCTAGGTACACACTTTCAGTTTGGTTCATTTCTATTAAGTTTTGCATTCATTTCTAGTTCATTACAGAATGTGTTTTCAAACATAGTATAGATCTTATATTTGCATTCATTTGAATCATTTCATTGCATTTAGTTTACTTCATTTTGCTCAAAAAAATCCATTATTACATTAATTTTGATTGAAACATTGTGCATTTTGTCCCATATTTCCCTTTTAGGTGAAAAACTCTAAAAGAGTAAGGGAGGATTTAGGTGCCAAAATCCTTCTTTTCATTTTGGTGAACCTAATTTTTACAATACTTTCTTGTCTGATTTGGAGTCCCTATACCATTATAGATCTATTTTGCATTAGGTTTGCATGATTCATTTGTGTGCTAGGCCTTAAATTTTTCATTTATAAAAAATGCATTTAGGTTGCATTATTGGCATCTAAATTCATTTCCACTCTTAGAAATTTTTCATTTTTCAATTAGGTCTACATCACAACATTCAAAAAACATCAAAATCAGTCATTTTTTTTTGAAAATTTTGATAAAATTCCATACTGGGACTCATTCACCACCCTGGGCGAATCAATCCCTTTTCACCCCCAAAACAACATTTTACAAAATTTAGAAATTTATTTTTAGGCTTTTGTTTGGTGCCTAACTTGTATATATCAGTCAATTGCATTTATTTAGCATGAATTTCACTAGATTTCACTTCAAATAGTTCATTTCATGCATGGTTAAAATTCACATTTTCATTTCCAATCATTCATTTTTCAAATTATTGCATAGTTTCCTCAGTAAATTACTTTGTTTGAAATCTGAAAAGTTGCATTGCATCCTATGTCTTTACATTGCATTTTACATAACTTCTCATAAATCTAAATCATTACCACTAAGCATTGTTTACATTCATGGCATTTAGACTCTTGCAAGTTCCATTTTCAACTCTATTTCATAGTCCTTTTAGATTAGCTTACATTGAGGAAACATTAGCACATATAAACAATCAATCACAAAACACATCAAATGATCTAATGAAACAAGCGATCCAATTTTGAACAACCCTCTCATCTAAGCCTCTTAGTAGTGGTGATGTAGACAAGTTAGATAAAGTTCTTCATAACTTTGTCTCACTCACTTCATCCTTTAAAGCTTGTCATGAGAAGCCTAAACAAATTGATGATAACTTATCCCCCAAACCTTTTTGTAGTGATGACTTAGACATGTTAGATGAAACTCTTAAAGAATTCATTTCTTCTAGCTCATCCACTAAAGTTTTGACACAAGAGGATTCAAGAATCAATAATAATTATAATCATACTTGTTATTCTCCTAATATCTCACCCATTGGTGATGTAGATATCTTGATGAAAGAAGACACAATTATTGAAGATCATGCAAGTATTGCTTGTCTTCCTCCTCCTCCCCCTTGCAACAACATTTTGACACACAAAGCTGAAATAATTTCCCCTACCTTACCTAGTATCAATAATCATGACAATCTACCCTTTTCTTCTCCTAACATCTTCTCTACACATGAAGAATATAGTTTAGTGTTAGAAGATATTGTGGTGGAAAATTTAAACAAAAAAGTCCAATCACTTGTAACCATGAAACTCCTAGCTATCTTTCTCTTGATGCCTCCCCTATGAGCGATGAATCTATGTTACCAAATTCCATTATGACATGTGATGAACATATTAGCTCTCCTCCTAGGGTTGATATTATGAAACATACGAATGATACCTTTGAGAAAACAAACAAACAACTCAAGCCTTCTACTCATATCCTCACTACTATTGTTACTCAACACAATTCAACCCTTCATCATCACCCTATGTGTACTAAGAAACAAGCTCACAATACACCCACCCTCGTTCTTCCAACTCATGGTCTTCATGATTGTCCTTTCATAGCCATCAACCCATACAACAACCCTTCACTCAACATCCATACTATCACCAACCACTCTACCAAGAAATTTTTACCCTTGGTACATCCTAAGTCAATATATAAATAACATTAGTTGCTGCTCCTTGCCCTGTAATAGTTTTAGTACCATAACATACTCACTATTACATGTTTTGCATCCATTGCAAGGGGAAACATACCATCATTCATGCTTGGCTCACCTTTTTCCTACACTAAGTGGGGGAAAAGGGTTAGAAAGCCTTATCCCTATATGTCACTTGTCATTGTCTCTTTTGGCTAATAGTTAACCTTTCATGAATGTATAAGAGCAAGCTTGGGATGTGGATGACATGTCTTAAAGATGAATCATATGTGACATACTCTCTTTCTTCATGACGTAGCTTATAAAAAACATATGACTTGGCATAGGGCTTTTCGAATAAGCTCTCACACCTTATTCTACTTTAAAGCAATTGCTCACAGACAAGTGTGTAGCAACCGCTTTAAAGTGGGGGCATACATAGACAAAATTTTCAAGAAAATTTCATTGTGTGATTTACTTTTTCTTGTGATGTGTCCTCTCCTTGGTGGTGTCATTGGGTTTGATGCCTTCCAAGAGTGTGTGATCAATTGAAGTGGCCTGATGCGAACAAGGCATCCCATTGATAACAATCTGGCACTAGGGATAATGATCAACTAAAGTGGCTTGATACGAACAAGGCATCCCATGGATAACGATCCAACCTCTTGACCTATCCTCTCTTGGAGAAATTAGGCACAATGCTCCCTAAGAAGAAGATGTTACATGAACAAAGAAAAATCCCCTTTAACAAAACTTTTACATATCATTCAAAAATATTTACAAAAATCATTTTTCATTGTGGTACCTTATCAAAGTTATCAGGAGCATAACTTTGGTATGGTTAGTATGATGAGAAGCCAGAAATGGCATGAATTTTCTCATTATACGGTGGGAAGCCAACACACTAGCATGAATTTCTCACTAAACTACTTCTTTCGGCCTTCTCACCCGACGAACAACCAAGAAGTCATGTTGGCCCAAAGTGAGTACATCTTTTCCACCTCGTCTTTCTTTCCACCTTACATTTGCATGATTTTGTATTTTGGGGGCTTGACCTACATGTGGATCTCTCTTTTATGTCTACTTTAGTGTGAGTTTGAAGCATGTTCATCATCTCACTAAAGTGGGGGCTAAATGTGTCGTAGAAAAAAGGACCCTTTGCTTGACATGGGATTAATTCATGATAAAATGGACTTAATGAGGTCTTAATATAGTGTTGCAAAGAATTTTATGTATCCACACTAGGTCTTGGACCCTTGTACACTAAATTAAATGTGCTTATTGACGTCTTGTGAAGGTGTTGTAAAATATTGTAAAGGACTTTCATGCTTTCCTAGACTTAATAAACTTATTTCTCCCCATTTCAACATTATAAAATGTGTTTAATAACATTATCACATCAATATATAAGGTTTTTGAATTAATCTTAATGTTAAATTAGTTTTGTAATGTCTCTTGCACATTCACATTGGTTCTTGTGCCCTTTTAGGCTATGTGGGCCATATTTTAATGTTGTAAAGTGTATTTAATCACACTTTCACATTGAATTATGCATCCCAAGACCTATTTGACATTTACATAATCACAAATAGGCCCCTATTAACTCATATTGTGCATCCTATTGGAACTCTCAAATTTTGCAAATTTGAAGTGCCCATTTCAAAAAAATTGCCTCTGCACTTTCAGAAGTGCACATGAAGAATCTGCCTAAGTGACCTACTTTGGAGGTCACAATTTGAGGCCTGTTGATTTTTGTACAAAACAAATTTTCAAGCTCACTTATGTGTCCTATGTGAGTAGGCATGTCAATTTTTAGCTTCCCATAATGAGTTTTGATGGGGTTTCAAAAAGTGAAACTGGAGGGTTTTGGCACTTTTCTGCTATTTGCAAACTTTTAGTTTTGCAAAGTAGCCTCTCGTTTGAGCTTGCATTTTGCAACCAAATGACTGTCAAGTCAAAATTATTATCACTCTACATTCTGTATAACAAGATGTGCTCCCATGTCATGTTTCAAAGTTTCACAAGTTTATTTGCTATTTTTACTAGGTCAAAACCAAATGCAATTTATTTAGTTTTGCACTTGCATCTGAAACCTTTTAGAGAGGTCAACTTTGACCTTCAATATATTTTGATGGGAGATGATTCATGGAAATTATCCTTGCAAATGTGCTCAGTGTACCCAAATTTTCTTATATCTCCAATGGCTACCTCCCAGGAGTTGATTTAATATTTTTGCAAATTGGAGATTGGATCAGTGTTAATTGGTTCAAAAAGGTTGTTGTAGAAAGTTCAACTAAGAAACTTTGAGGTTGAATAAATTTCACCTCCTAACTCCTTTCACTGAACTATCTATTTCATTCAAGTCTTGGGTCTGATTCCTACAT
Source organism: Sequoia sempervirens (assembly GCA_007258455.2). Taxonomy (NCBI): domain Eukaryota; kingdom Viridiplantae; phylum Streptophyta; class Pinopsida; order Cupressales; family Cupressaceae; genus Sequoia; species Sequoia sempervirens. Next base: position 479,403,712 of record VDFB02271358.1, on the reverse strand, counting down.
TCCTGCAAGTTTTTATGACTTCATGAGGTCTTTTTCCTAGTTTTCAAAGGCCACTCTTGAACCCACTTGTCTAGTTTTGCTCATTTTCCAAATGATCCAAAAAGTAAGTTTTAATGCAAACCCATTTCAAATATTCACTTCTAATGCATTCAAAAGACAATTTTAGATCATTTAAGTAGAAAAGTTTCAAAATGATTTTTTTTAGTCAGGCCACATGGAGCCCAATGGCTCTACATGGTTATATTGTTGTAAATGTTGCAATATTACAAATGGAGATGGAAATCCATTTGTAGTGATTTATAAAGTCATATGCTTCCACATGGAAAATAACTAGACTTGGATAACTGACCCCAAGAGGAATTAATGTCATGAAGTTCAAATTGAAGGAAAGGGTGTCATGTTTGAGTTACCATGGGATATACTCACTACACTATTCAATCTTGATAGAATGTTTGAACATCTAAATATACTAAAAGAAAAATTTAATTGTATGAAGATTTATGGTGTTCAAGTTCAAAGTCTGACAAATTTGGACAATGATCTCTCCTGCTAAGGACTTATCTTTTAAATGTCTTTCCAAAAGGGGCATTTTGGAAGATATCATAAAATACTTAAGGGTAGATAAGATGAATTCGATGTAGAGAGCTCTATGGTTGATTTTCACTTAGATATTGGGTCACTTTATAGCTTGTTACTTACATATTGAAGGATGAGAATGACTCAGTGAACCATGTAGCATATCTTTAGAAGGCTTGAAAATGATATTGAGAAGTGTGGGCATCAAATGAGGTGCATCTGATTCATTTGGAGACCTTAGTTTGGTTGTTACCTTAATGGTATTAGGATTGAATAACAAGCATTCATTAAAGACAACATTGATAATGTTTGACTCAGTAAATAGGTAGCAATTATGCATCCTGAGGAGGCATTGGAGTAGGGAAAACACATCAAAGAATTTCCTAAAGACATTCTTTCGAGCATGGCTCTACGCAACATAGAAAGGTATAGAGGAGGGATCAATTTCATATTGAGGAGATTGCACAATGGAAAACCATAAAAGCTATGAGGGAACACTTGAAGAAGGTATGCATGTGTCAAAAATGCATTTGTTGAATTGTTTTTAGAAACTACCTAACAAATGAAACGCGCCAAGCAATGCTAATGAGGGTGCGACTTGAAAAGTGATATGGAGATCCACTAAGGCAGCAACCACGTACCAACAAATAGGGGGAATATGATATTACAAGAGATGAGAGAATCTAAAGCAAGAGGCATCATCAAATGAGAAAGTGAACTGTAAGTTTATTTTGAGCTAAGTGGTCATCATCTTACTGTGCAGTTTGAGAGGAGATCCTCACATATATAAGAGAATTGCAATAAATGGAATGTTGGAATAAGATGGGCATCCATCAAAGTAGGGAAGGTAGAGAAAAGTATTAGAAATTTCAAGCAGTTGAAATGGGAGGGGCAACACATTCTGGAGAATGGAATTCCATTATAGTGTGTGGTACACACATGGAGGTATCTATTGAAAAGCCTCAAAAACTTACAAGCAAATGCATTGAATAAGAGGCACCAACATTCCTACACGATATTCGCAAAATGTATGTGTTGAAAAGGCATATGAAATCTTTAAGCAGAGGTGTCTATGTTCATATAGGCCACCATTGTTAAACAAAGAGAATTTGCAGAGCATGGATCTCATGACCACAAAGCATTGAGTAGAAATTAGGGAAAAAATGTGGAGAAATAAGCAAAAGAAGAAATCAATAGAGGAGATTAAAGATGCAAAATGCAACACGATCTAGGTTGTTCCCTTCCAGATTGCTCAAATAAAGTGCAAGATCTTTAATATCCGTGGGGTCAGCAAAATGCTGACACATGGCAGTGGTGGGCCCAAGTGAAGTCTCTAGGTAAAGTACTTTAAAGGAGCCGATAATAAAAAATTTAAATGTTCCATTTTCCTTTTTTTTTAAAAGGGAAAAATAATTGAAATGATTCTTAATATTTCCCGTGATATGATTTTAAATTTCTTGAAGTAGTCTCGACAAAACATTTTTATCTAAATTTTTTCCAATACCAAATTAACTGCTTTCATTTTAAAAGGTAAAGCATTTTAAATGTGGACAGTGGGAAGAGGTAAAAGCATGGGACATATTCCAGATGAAATATTTGAAGTTCTGGGTGAAATAAATGTAAATGTAAAAGTGTTGTGGGTAAATATCTTATTTTCCCAAGTGAAATGTTTTATGTGCTCAGAGAAAAAATTGCACGTGAAAGGGTGAATGTTTTAAATGGAATATTTAAAACATTAAGTGCACTAAGGGGAATATTTTATGAAGTGAATTAAATATTCACTATTCAAGGGGTCCCTTTATTAAAACAAAGACTTTATTTGTTGAAGATAAATAAAGTAAGGAGCAGCTCCAACATAATAAAAGGGCACAAAAAGAAGCTTTCACAGGTAGAAAAAGGAAATTTTACACAGCTAGGTGAAAATGGTGAGAATTTTTTCACATGGTCAAATTTTTTGTTGCTAAGCAACTAAGTAAAAGAAAAATTGGAGGAAAAAGTTTGTTGTTGCAGAGAGAGGAGAGAGGCTTTGCAAATTTTTTGATCAATGGGAAAGAGGCTTCCAGATGTCTTCAACTGATCAGTTTTACGATTGCTTCTATTTTCTGTTTCTTTTCTTATCTTCTCAATTGTAAATGGTTTTGAGTTTGAGTTTTTTTTTTCTGAATTCTTGTATGGGGTTGGGTAGATAGAAAATGTGAAATTCTGAGTCATAATTTGAGTCTTTAAGCTATAATTTCTGATTTTATGAGCAAATACAACCAGTTTGTGCAAATAAATCATGAATGTCTTCAAAGTGTTTGCACATTCATGAATATCTTCAAATTGTCTCCATACTTGTATAGTTAAATCATATGAATTCAATAATAGCAATTATCTTTGAGTTTTTCATCTCAAATTTCATGAGATTGTGCTATTTGTTTATTGGTCTATTTCAAAGAAATGGCTAAATACTTTGAGTAGATAACAATGATTTCAAGTGTACAGGTTGGATTTGATAAGGAGAATTTGATTGATAACATAAGAGGATTTGTTAATGTAAGACATTAACAGTTCATGCAAAGCATTAACAATATAAATCCACTGGTTGGAGTCTATTTTTTGTTGAATTCATTTTATGTGTTTGACTCCATGGCCCAGAATTAGGCATTGATTTATCTTGCAGCTTAGTGCATCTCAGAATTTTTTTATAAATTCAAAATAATTCTTAATCCTTGTTGTTTGGTTGTGGTTTAGTGAGTTCTGCTTCCCAATTGCTGATTAAGTGTTGAGTTACTGAGAATGTAGCTAGATTCGAGGTTGTCAACTTTTTTCTTAATATATTTTCATTGGGATTTATCTGCTATAAAAAGTAATGTCAGTGTGTATGAGTTAATTAAGTTTTGGGCATTGTATAGGTTGACCCACCTTGGTTCTATAGAGCTAGAAGTGTAGAATATCTTAGTCTTTAACTAAATCTTCTTAGCTGGCCAAATCCCCCTTTGAGTTTGAGTATAATAAATTGGATAATTCTTTAGGATTCAATTGATCTAGTTAACTTTGGAGCACCAACACAATGGCAACTCTGCTAGGGATGCACTCAAAAATTTGGTTACAGATTGTTAATCATAGATTCATATCAATTGTAGAGATTCATATTATTGTTTTCCATTCTGAATTTGTTCAAATACTGAAGGATTTCAAACTTGGAGAAAGAATTTGTTGCAGTGAACCTAAAGAATTCATGATTTGTGGTGCTCTGCTGGTGAAAGGAACTCAGAAAGAAAATTATTTGTGCAAGAACTTCATGTTGTTTGAAGTTCAGTCCTCTATGAAGAGAGGTGGAGACCCTTTCAAAAGAACCTGATGAAGAGGTGACTACATTTTGATATTTACAATATTTCCAGAAAATTGGTAGTAGCTACAATGTTTCCAAGTATTCTTCGCATATTTGAACATCTTAGAAAACTTTGGTCCCCTTATTTATTGAAATTAAGCACTACAATCAAGGGAGGTTGAATATTACAATTGAATAGTTATAGAGGGAATAATTTTCATTTGCAAAATGTATGGTTGTCCTAATTCTCCCTCTACAAGCTCTAGTACCATGCCTAGAACACAACCTTGTCCTCAAAGGAAGGTGTTCGATAATGAAAGATACAACCCTTTATATTTTAGTAAAATCCAAGGTTACTCGCATTCTATCCCAAGAAGAATTAATGAAAATTTTCCTAAGTTTAGATATAATTTTGAAGAATCAGCATCAAGACATGTACAATGTTTCATTGATTTGTTGGAAGATTATCAGATTGAAGAAGATGTTATCATGAATTTTTTTGTAAGAACTTTAGAAGGTATGGCTAAAGGTTGGTTTACTTGCTAACCAATGCATTCCATAGATTCATGGTGTGAGCTCAGAACATGTTTCCTTGATACTTTTAAAGATGATTCAATAGTGAATGATGAATGCTTGTCTAAAGATAGAAGTCTGCATACTCAAGAAGAATTTGAAGAGGAAATTGCAAAAAAGGTTGAGTCTGAATCATACTTTGATGCACTGTGTGATATAGAAAGATTAGAGGATGAATCTATCTATGATTTTCATGATAGATTTATGAAATTTTTTCTTGCTATACTAGAATTAGAAAGACCTGATGAATCATTTTGCACTGATTTGTTCTCTGAGAATTATAATCCAGGTCTGAGTACCATGCCAGTTCACTTGAGGCACCCTAGCCTTAAATGCTTATATCAATGGCTTTCAATAATTGAGGAAATGATAGATATATGTGGAAGTCATCTCTTAACTCAATTATGTGATGGTAATTTTTCAAGATTTAGTCCAATGGATGCAGATGGTATAGTAGAAGACAAGAATGATAGTGCATCATGCAGTGATAAGGATGTTGTTTTTGAACAAACTACTTAAGAAATATGTCTAGAAGAATGTTGCAGCCATGATGATCATGAAAAGATAAATGAAACATGTGAAGTGTCTTCCATTTGATTTGAAAATACAAAAATAGAGAGCATATTTTTTGTAGCAAATGAAAGTTGCAATGATGTAGATGATACTAAAAGTATTTTCTCATCTATGAATTTTGAATATATAGTTGAAGATCATGTTGATTCTGATGTTTTAAGTCTTCCTAATGAGAACAATGGTGTTGTAGATGGAAGTTTGTAATCAGCTAAAAATCATTCTTGTATGGGTGGTCAAGAGGATTTCAAATCTATTTGCAGCCTTGGTAATTGTGATTCCTTTCAAGAGGAGGAGGTGGAATTAATCTCTTTGAGTGAAAATTACCCTAATGAAGATGATGAAAATGTTTCTCAAGGCTCACAAGAACAAGAATATGATGGATATGAATTGAACATCTTGTTTGAAGAAGACATGTGTAATCAACAGTGCTGCAGTACACTTGGTTATACCAATCTTTTGAGTGTATGTAGCATTGATGAGATCTTACATGATGAGATAAAGCAACTTGCAGTTCTAAAGAATGCTTTGGGAGCATCAGCGTATCAACTGCAAATGATAGAGTATGGAAGGATTTTCAGTCAAAGCAGTCACCTATCAGAAGTTACCACGAAGAAACAAATGATGATTTTCAGTGTGATAGGGAGGAATGCAACCCTGTTGATTGTTGCAACAGTGTGAAAAAAGAGAAGGATATGCATGCATGAGACGTATTGAATGAATCAATACAAGCAATTGATAATGATGAACAAGTAATCCCTATTTTCCTTGATGTTTTACCTTATTTTATTCATTTTTCTACCTTTGAAGCCATTACTAAATGTTTGTATGAGGAAAGCATTTATGTAGATGTACATGAAAGTGAAAATGTAGATATGGGTATGTGTAGGATCATGATGGGCCAAAAAGTGGTGATATGATGGGTATGTGTAGGGTATGTGGCTAACAACTTTTCTTTTACCCAAATTTGATGAAATGAAAAGGGTTTTTAAAGGAGATTCTTAGCTTTCAATCAGTATAAATTATGCTTTACCTTGAATTTAAAAAATTATTATTATTCATTTTCTATTTGAATTACGACTAAAGTCCTAATTGATAGGCTGATTGAAAAACATCTATAGCTTTCAAACAATATCACATTTTTTTAATCTAAAACATGCGTCACATTCTATGCTTCACATACTATAGGATTAAAAAAAGAAAATTTTAATTTCATGAAGTTTTGAATAAGTTAAGGTGTTCAGACATATGAGTTTTTATATTTTTTAAAAGTTGTAATAAAAAATTCATAAAAAAATATTTACTTGGAAAAAAAATACTAAAAAATATGCATCACATTGGGACATGAGTCCTCTACTTATATCTAAAATTTTATTAAAAAATATGATCATTTTGTTATGGTTAGGGTGGTCAGATAGACACCTACTTATTTTTTCCTTGAAATTTAAGTACTATTGCATTGAAATTACAAATTTTCACCAAATAGATTTTTTATTTTTTTAAATAAACCTAGTATTTTAGAAACTACATTCTATTTTCTAAAAATTCCATTCTTACATATTTTTGAAATAATATAGATAACTTATTCAAATTTTTATGTCAAGTTGCCTAACTTTGATTTTTCTATTTTTTTTGCCACATAAGGTCCTATTTTTTCCATAATGATCTTGTACATACCCATATAAATGTTGGTACAACTAGTTACAATTTTCATGATGAGTTTGCACATGAAGAATGTGATTGTGTTATCATATAGATGCATATGAGGAACTTTTTTCTGGATCTGCAATTCATATTTCCTCTCATGAGCAGTATGTTTTAGATTTTTGTGTTCAAGCAGCAAGAGATGATGTTGATTTCAATACACCTTGCATTGGTGAATGTGTCTTTAACACTCACTGTGATGAATTTTTTGCAAATGAAATTTCTGATTCATATGAACCTGTACTTGAATTTTCCCTTTTTGGTAACATATTCAATGTTGATAATCATCTATGAACATGAGGTGGAGAACATTGTTTGGGATGTTGGCATTTATTCTGAATGCAATGTTTTGAATGAAGATGAAGGTATTATGGGTGTTGATAAACCTGATTTTCAAAATCTTGAAACACGTAGAAATGTGTTTGGGTTGTGTTGCTGGGATGAAGATATGATAACCAATGATGCATTTTAGTTGGAGGAGACAAAAATGCATGAGAAATATTTTCTCAACACATAGGAGGATTGCATGTTGTTTTTTAGTTGTGATATCTCCTCTAAGTATGATCATTATGAGAGGGTTAGTGAATGTGGTCTTGATCACTATCCTCTCATGTTGCCAGTCGATACAAAAGTAGAGAATGAAGAGAGTGGTGATGATCTAGCCTATTTGATTTGGATACCATGTGACAAAGATAAACAAAGAGAAAGTTCCACTTGCATGAAGGTAGCCTGATACTTGTGTTTGCATAGATGCAGTTGTTCATGTTGTTGTGGTTTGACAAAGGAAATCATCAGTTGAGGGAGATCAACTCTTTTTATAGAATTGTGTTTGACAGAGGTAAATGTTGACTCCCATTGTTTGCATTTGGTGGCCTGGGGTCACCAGATGAAGTTGAAAAAGAAGGATGAATAAAGGAGCAGTTTGAGGACACATGATGGACTCAGTATTTGGTCTACTCCCCAGAGATTTGGAATCTTGCTATGCCCATAGGGGCATACATCCCCAATCAGAGCCACTATTGGAACTCTCAAATTTTGCAAATTTGAAGTGCCCATTTCAAAAAAATTGCCTTTGCATTTTTCAAAAGTGCACATGAAGAATCTAGCTAAGTGACCTACTTTAGAGGGTCACTATTTGATTCTTGTTGATTTTCATGCAAAACCCATTTGTAAGCTCACTCATGTGTCCTATGTGAGTAGGCATGCCAATTTTCAACTTCCCACGATGAGTTTTGATGGGGTTCCGAAAAGTGAAGCTGGAGGGTTTTGGCACTTTTCTATTGTTTGCAAACTTTCAGTTTTGCAAAGTAGCCTCCTGTTTGAGCTTGCATTTTGCAACCAGATGACTATCAAGTCAAAATTATTATCTCTTTGCATTCTCTATACCAAGATGTTCTCCCATGTCAGGTTTCAAAGTTTCATGAGCTGATTTTCCATTTTTACCAGGTCAACCAAATGCAATTTATTCAATTTTGCACCTGGAGCTTTTGAAACCTTTGAGAGAGGTCAACTTTGACCTTCAATATCTTTTGATGGGACATGATTCAAGGAAATTCCTCTTGCACACATGATCAGTGTACCCAAATTTGCTTATATCTCCAATGGCAGCCTCTCAAGAGTCGATTTGATACTTTTGGAAATTAGAGATTGGATCAGTTTTAATTGGTTCGGAAAGGGTGTTGTAGAAAGTTCAACTGAGCAACTTTGAGGTTGAAAAAATTTCACCTCGTGACTCCTTTTTCCAAAATGTCTATTGCATTCAATTCTTGTGTCAGATTTCTACAAGCCTGCAAGTTTTTATGACTTCAGGAGGTCATTTTCCCAGTTTTCAAAGGCAACTCCTGAGCCCACTTGTCCAGTTTTTCTCATTTTCCAAATGAGCCAAAAAGTGAGATTTAATGCAAACCCATTTCAAATCTTCACTTTTGATGCATTCAAAAGAAAATATCAGATTATTTGAACAGAAAATTTGTTTGAAAAAGATTTTTTTTTAGTTGGGCCAAATGGGGCCCAACGTCTCTACATGGTTATAATGTTGTAAATGTTACAATATTACAAATGAAGATGAAAATATATTTGTATTGCTTTAGAAAGTCATATTCTTCCACATGGAAAATAACTAGAATTGGTTGACTAACCCCAAAAGGAATTAATGTCTTGAAGTTCAAATTGAAGGAAAGGGTGTCATGTTTGAGTTACCATGGGATAAAGTCACTACACCATTCTATCTTGCTAGAATGTTTGAGAATTTACATATACTAAAAGAAAAATTTTATTGTATGAAGATTTATGGTGTTCAATTTCAAATTTTGACAAATTTGGATGGTGATCTCTCTTGCTAAGGGCTTACCTTTTAAATGTCTTTGCAAAAGGGGCATTTTGGAAGAGACCAGAAAATACTTAAGGCTGCATAAGATGAATTTGATACAGAGAGCTCTATGGTTGATTCTCACTTAGATATTGGGTCAATTTATAGCTTGTGCATTATAGATTGAAGGATGAGAATGACTCAGTGAACCATGTAGCATATCTTCAGAAGGCTTGAAAATGATATTGAGAAGTGTGGGCATCAAATGAGATGCATATGATTCATTTGGGGACCTTAGGTTGGTTGTTACCTTGATAGTTTTAGGATTGAATAACAAGCATTCATTGAAGACAACATTGAAAATGTTTGACTATGCAAATAGGTAACCATTATGCATATTGAGGAGGTATTGGAGAAGGGAAAACACATCAAAAAAATTCCTAAAGACATTCATTCTAGTGT
>VDFB02271358.1:479368394-479394106 GCA_007258455.2 Sequoia sempervirens | reverse complement strand
TTATCTTGTTGAGAAATGATGGGGAATTCAAAAGCAGGAGGTTGATTAGGTGGATTACGTGCCATATTTACTTGATGGAGTATCAAAGCAAATGGATTTTCTTGAGGTTCTTCGTCAGCTGGGGAAAATGGCAATTCAACAAGCATGTTTTCAGCAAATGGATTGATATCTTGGTCTCCTCCTTCCTCAAATAGATTATAAGCTTGTTCAAAATTGTTATCAATGAATGGAAGGTTAGGGAGGAATCTTCCCAAAGTGTCTCTTCTTCTATGCATGCAATAGAATTAACCATAAATTGAAGGAATTTGAAAATGCTTGAATAAACACACTAAACTACCGCTAACAATGACTATGATAGGTTCTTAGCTTGACACCATCCCTAGCAATGACACCAAAAAATGGTCAATTCCACAAAAAGATATAAAAGTCATGGAAAATCCTAACCTGGGAATTGGACATTCCAGCAGGTGACTAACATTTTCTTATGGTCATTCATTTACATTGTCAAACCAGGGAATGTATACTTCAAATGGAGTGGCACTATATGTGCACTAAGAACCAGTTTCAGTCACAATTTACCATAAATAAATGTTTGGAAGGAATTCTACTTATGTTGTAGGAATGTAATGTAAAGTCTTCTTAAATTAAGCATAACTTAATCAAAGCCGAAATCATGACAACTATTACTAAGAAACAAACTATGAACTGGCCTTATGCTGCAGGAAAAAACACATGGATGGATTCCCGATGCTGCAGGAACAATATAAGACTGAGTTTTCACTGAAACCTTCAAGAATGAAATCTAACTTATAATCAATAGGAGATAAATAACTAACTATAGATAATCACTAAGTGGGCCCCCTTAGCAAGCATCAACTAGTTTATGCAAGAATTGAACTCAAAACTTCATCAACTTTTATTCATAAACTTGGAATCATATACTTTGATTGTTTTGCTTGTAAGAAAACTAACACAAAACATTGTTTCCCATTATAATACAAAATTTAACACACTTTGTTGCCTACTCATGCATTAGGAATACTTGTTTATATTAGAAAAGCAACTAACTATCTAACTCTAATAGAGAAAGACATGGACATAAATGCATCTTGAAACCAAGGAACAAACTTCTCATAAATGAAGGCATATCTATTCAACACGATTCAAAGAGAATTTAGTATTCCACTCTTCCTAGATTAATGATCATTTAGATTTCCTCCCAATGACTTGGTCAGAGAGTCTTTGCTAGAACAACTTCCTCGATGTCGTACTGGAAATGGACTTTACTGCAAGGCCGAGATTTGTTGCGCTTTGAATCATTCATGCTTCCTTTAGCAACCTACGATGTACATGGTGATAGAAGAAAAAGAAAGCACGCATGGAAAATAACACGATATACATTCATTAATCACATATTAAATCAATTTCATTATCCAAAAACCACATGCATTATATCAGTCATTCGAGAAGTCAAACATGGAAATTAATACAAACACATAGAGATGTTAAGCTATAGGAATATAGGAATGTGTTGCTATAGGATACTACCTAATTTTAGATAAAAAATTTTTAATCAAAGAGTTAAAACATCCATCAACAATAAGAGTAAGGGTATTAAAAATACATCATAATATTCAAATTATGAGCATATTTTGAACTCATTAGTGTAACTTTCATTCTGCAACTCGTACAACCAAACAGACTATTCCAACACATCCAGATGGGTACGTTTACACTAGGGATGGTCCTCTCTTGCACCCAAATACGTTGAATCACTCTGAGCTACATTGGATCGATGATTTCCCTTAAGAGTCCAAAGTGCTAAAAGGAAACAATCTTTGAAGGTCTATTTCTCGGACACCATGATGCTTTTAGACTCTCCATCTAAGGCTATGGGATCATGTTGGGACCATCTACAAAAACCTCTTTTGGTTTTTTCTATCTCGAAGGTGTTTTCCTATGGTGATGACTTTTCAGTGGAGGGAAAAGTTGCCAGATGCAAGCAATGTAAAGTTGCAAAGTGGTGCAACTTTCATTCCGCAACTCGTATGACCAAAAAAACTATTCCAACATGTCTGGATGGGTACATTTATGCTAGGGATGGTCCTCTCTTGCACCCAAATATGCCGAATCACTCTAAGCTACATTTGACCGACGATTTCCCCTAAGAGTCCAAAATGCTAAAAGGCAGAAATCTTTGAAGGTCTATTTCTCATAAACTGTGATGCTTGTAGACTCTCTGACTGAGGCTATGGGATCATGTTGGGACCATCTACAAAAACCTCTCTCAGTTTTCACTATCTCAGAGCCATTTTCATGTGGTGATGACTTTTCAATGGAGGGAAAAGCTACCAGATGCAAGTAGTGTAAAGTTGCAAAGTGGTACAACTTTCATTCCACAAATTGTATGACCAAACAGACTATTCCAACATGTTTGGATGGTTATGTTTACACTAGGGATGGTCCTCTCTTGCACCCAAATATGCTGAATCACTTCGAGCTACATTGGACCGACGATTTCCCTTAAGAGTCCAAAGAGCTAAAAGGAAGAAATCTTTGAAGGTCTATTTCTAAAAGACCATGATGCTTACAGAATCTTTGTTTGAGGCTATGGGATCATGTTAGGACCATCTACAAAAACCTCTCTCAGTTTTTTCTATCTCGAAGGCGTTTTCTTGTGGTGATGACTTTTCAGTGGAGGGAAAAGTTGCCAAATCCAAGCAGTGTAAAGTTGCAAAGTGGTGCAACTTTCATTCCACAACTCGTACGACCAAATAGACTATTCCAACATGTCTGAATGGGTATTTTTACCCATGGGATGGTCCTCTCTTGTACCCAAATACACCGAATCACTCTGAGCTACATTGGACTGACGATTTCCCTTAAGAGTCCAAAGAGCTAAAAGGCAGCAATCTTTGAAGGTCTATTTCTCAGAGACCGTGATGCTTATTGATCTGATTTAAGGATCTAGACTAATTGTATAATTGAATGCTTAATTTAAAAAAATTAATGGAAACTCAAAAACAAGTGTACATTATTGAAATTATGCTTTAAAAATCAAGGTGATAACCAGAATGTAAGAGAGAAGAAGAGAGAAAGTGAAAAAAATTTGATAACAAAGTTTGCCACAATCATGACTACGTCTCCGGGTCCACTCCAATGGAGTGAGACTGATCCAATTATTCCTCCAGAAACTCAGTTACAATCTTCGGCATAGCCTCCCCTTGGATACAAAGAAATCTGAAAATGCACTTCCAAAGTGTGTGGGAACAAGCTTCTCCAAAAGCATGAAGTTACAATAATATTTCTTCAAGGAAGAAAAATCCCAAATCTCCACTTACAAAATCACCTCCCAAAATTCTATCTCCCAAGTTCAGTAACTTGGTTACAAAAATGCACCACCATTTTTTTTCCTCCAAAATCCCTTACAAAAGTAATTAGCTAAAACACACTTCCCAACTCTCACCCATTTACCCCTTTTTATACACCAATTTTACCCAATTTGGTGTATAACAACTTGATTTACAATCTCCCCAAATTTACATGTAAATCCAAAAGAAATCCCCCCGTTACATAATAAAATCTCTTCAAGATAAATAACGAAGGGCCCTTATAATTTTGGGCTTACAAAGAAAAAATAATAATCCCTATAATTTTGTTTTGATAACTCTTACGAGATTATTTGTATATTTTTAAGATCTTTTAAATTTTATCCCTTGAAAATAATCCCATTGCTATCTTATAGGAGATTATCCCTTTTGAATAGGGGAAATAATAATTAAAAAAGGGTTTAAAATCCTTTAAAATAAGGATTCCATGAAAATAGGTTTTTAAAAAATAACATAGAAAGTTTTTAAAACAAAACTCATGGCTTTAAAATAGGGTGGCTTTAATATGGGCTTTAAGATAGGTGGAGATCCTTCAATATAGGAGATCCCACGTTTATTAAAAGAATGTGGCATTTTTTATTATTTTTTATTTCTTTTATAGATTTTATTATTTTTAATATTTTTATAAAAATAATATGCCACCCTTTGCCAATAATGGCTTGCCACATGGAGGGGTGAGATGATGCCATATCAAAATTTTAGTCACTAGTCAAAGACGTTGGAGTGATGTTTTCGCTGACTAGATTGATGATGTGGCATTGACTGGACTGCCACGTGTCCACACATGATTGGTCAATTTTGACTTCTCGTAACTTGGGCAAACAAACTTCAATTTTGATGAAACGAACGTCATTAGAAATCTTGTGATGAGCTCTTTGCATTGACACCAGTCTTGACCACTTTTGATAGATTTGATTTTTGACCTTTTCCTGACTTGGGTCTTTGAGTTGACTAAAGGTTTGACTGAGTGTATCTCGAGCACCGTAGCTCCGATTGACTCTATTTGAGTTGCATTGGAGTTAGAATTCCCAATATTTTTTGATGAAGATGTTTCTAGAGAAAAATAAGGAACTTCAAAATTTGACAAAAATCCTCCAGATCAGGCCTCCCCACTAGAGAGCTTTTAGACCTCCAAAAGTGGCATTTATTCATACATTAAGTGAGGACTTTTCCTCCCCACTTGTCCTATATCATTTGTACATCTGTAAGCTTGGCTTACAATCACAATGAAGACTGCAACAACATTGTTGAACATAAACATCATTCTATCACTTCCATAAGCATCTATATCAACTATCATAGCTACTAGCCAACCAACATTGACTAGCATCAGGCTGAACAATAATGTAGATATGAAAGAGAATAAATAAAAAACATATTGATCTTTCACAATAGAAACATTTTTACCCAAGGGACCATCAATGCTTTCAATCACCATTCCCTCATGTTGTACTGTGGGTGCATCCTGTGACATCTGACCCTGATTAGCTACTTCAAGTTCATGTCTAGAACCACTTGAACTGACAAACATAAGAGTAAAATATTTACTTGCATTAATTACCCTCTTTAATTTCCCTATGTTTGTAAAAGAACAATTAGTCTTAGAATGTACAATATACTATATGCCATCTTTAAACAAATGATAATGATTCTGTTCCCTATAGAAAATAGATTTTCAATCATATAGATAAGGGCTACCCAGCACTATCCCATAGATATCTAGTGGAACCATGACATCGAACTGTACTTCATCCACAAACTTACTAGTGATTGCAAATTTCAAAGTGCATTGTCTTGTTACTTGTAATTTATCATTCTCACAAATCTAGCCTAGTGGATAAGGTTTCTTATGCAGTGTAGTTTTCAATCCCAAGTTTCTTACAACATCTTTAGAAATTAAGTTAACTTGAGAACCACTATCTATGAGTGTATCACGTTTCACATTCTTAGCAAATAGCCCTTATGTGAAAAATTTCATTCCTTTTCTTATCATCAGACACTTCATTAGCTTTAGGTGTAGAAGCACAACTATCAAAGGAAACACTAGCAATAGGAGCTTGACCTTTCAAACCCATAGTTGTTATCTTAATTTCATAATCAGAATTAGAACCAAGATCCATAACAACATTTGTGTCTTTCTCCTTACCTTTATGTTTCTGATTTTTTTTCTAAGCCCACTTAGGCTTCAATTCCGGATGTAACTTCCAACAATGATCTTCATCATGACCCTTCCTATCACAATGAGAGCAAGAAAGCTTGTCATCCTTCTTAACTATAGTTGTCTTCTTTCATTTCCCTATCTCTACAAACTTAAATGATTTCTTTACAAAGTTATCATTATCAAACTTATCAATAAAAGAACCCTTTCCTCTTGACTCTAAATGTGTAGTTTGGACACAAACTTCATCCAAATTACTAGCGTTCAAGACCAAAATAGAATGTCTGAGATACATGAGTGAAGACCTCCTATGTACTTTAACAAAGTATCTTGGGTGTACAAAGGTACATTTAATGGAATAGCCCTTTTACAAAACTCACGGGTGTAATCTTGAATAGACTATTCTTTCCCTTGCCTAAAAGTTTTCCAGTTCATTATTAACTATTACATATGGCCTAGGGGATAAAACTGCTTTTTAAGAGCATTAACAAATCCTGACCAAGAAAAATTGACTCTACCAGGCTGTGAAATTTTTTCTCTAGTCCTACTCTCCCACCAGGTGAGAGTTGAACCTGCCAACCGAAGAGTAGCTAACTGGATCCTAGAAGCATCATCAAAGAGGCTTTGGACTCTACAATAGACTTCCACTTGTTGAATCCAATCATCTAGTTTTTCAGCATCTAATTCACCACATACTTAGGTAGTTCAAATTTAACATCCAATTTAATCTTAGGCTTATTTACACCCTTAAAGGGATTAGTAGAAAGAGAATGTGTAGAAGGAGAAGGGGGAGAAGAAGAAGGAGTAGATGGAGGAGATTTTGGAGGTTCATCACCACCTCCTGGTTGCTTCTTCTTTCCTTTATGGTCACCATGATCTTTGTAATGTCCCCTTCTCGAGCATGATCTTTCCAGTGACCGTTGGCCTATTCCGGAGACCCGTAGGCTAGTCGGAAGGTAAAATTAGGGTTTCCTATTTTGAAGGATGTTCTGGCTCAGAGTTGGTTGTTTCAATAGCGGATTATTTCTGGGTTTTTAGAGAGCTTCGCAATGGTATATTCTTCTTGGCATTCTGAGCATCTTCAAGAATTTACTATTTTAGTAAATTCTATTTCGGGCAGTGAACCTGTTGGTCTTGACACAGTTGACCTTCTTGTTCAGTTGACTCTTAAAAGGAGATTAGGGTTTCGAGAAAGGGCAACGGAAGATTATAAAAGGAAGCCTTGGGTTCTCATTTGGGCATCTTTGGTCTATGCTATTGTTATGCTGCCGAAATGGTTGCGGGATTTCTTCGAGGAATGAATGCCTCCTAGTCTGGGCTTGACTTCATGCTTGAGAGATAGCATCTAGTGGAGAATTTAGTATACTTATGAGTGATTCTCTAGTGAGGTTTGCATTGTTGTTGAGTTGATACTTTGTAGTTGGATTTGCTTATATAGCGTTGTTGCTTGCATATTAGAAGTTCTAGTTTTTGCATTATTTGCTACAGTAGATTCATATTTTCATTCATATGTCAAAAAATACACAAAATATCCTTATGGGCATTGTTCATATCTCTCTGTCTGGGTAGGGTGAACCTTTGTCTCAAGTTTCAGATTTTATAGATCAGCATTTAATTTTTAAAACAAAATCGCCCTTCTAGCTGGCTGTACCATCTGTACTTGCTTGGTTTTTCATGCATAAATAATCTAAGGTCTTATGTTGGGGTTTCAGTGTGCTAATTGGGTTGCCATCATTATATGGTCATTTTGCATCTTATTTTGTGAGATTTGAGTGAGTTTTGAGAGTGTTGTGAGTAAATTGGTGAGTTACAGGGCTGCTATTCGTGCATGTGAAGATCTAGACTATCAAAATCAGATTATCAGGTTGGCCGTAATATTGCAGTTTCTGAGTTGATCTTCCTTATTCATTGACAGAATCCTTTTAATATTGTTGCAGTTCTATTACTCTTGATTGTAATTGATAGCAAGGCATTGTCTAACATTTGTAAGCTGGCAGTAGTACTGACAGCAGTTATAATCTTGCTTATCAAATTGTAATGTTCATCTTTACAGTCTTCATTTGCTATTACATTTAATTTACCTCCGCCCTATGGTAGCTACTCTCCCATTCTGGGTTAGCAAGCACATTCTAGGTGTTGAGTGTTTCAGCTTTCAGCATTTATCTTTCAAGCATTGTTATTGTAATCAATCCATCATATGGTCGCCCCTCACTCCGTATTGGATTGGGTAGCACATACTTGACGTCAAGTTCCCTTCAGCATTTAGATTAGAAGACCCTCTGACCATATGCTCACCATCATTGGCGCCATTCTTGGTTAGAGTTACATCATAAGTAGTTTGTTTTAGATCCTCTAACCAATGCTCACACCTTGCCCACATCGGGATCCTGGTGTACATTCTGGTTAGAGTTGCTTTCTGCACGTTTTCGTTTATCCTCTAACCTTAACGGGTGCATTGATTGTAATTTGCAATTTGTTAAAATCGAAAAAATTTGGCTCAGAATATTTCAGTGGTATCAGAGCCAAGATCCTGCCATCCTGTGCCCATTAGAGTTCACTTGACAGAGAAAACAGATTCTACATCAGAGGTCAGAGCTGAGTTCAGTATTAGCTTTCAGAAGTTTCAAAGATGTTGTATTTTCTAAGGTCTATGGGTTGTGAGAAGTCAGATTCAACTATGACATCTGAGGAAGGAAAGGTTAGTGATGTCGTAAGGGACTTCATTGAATATGCAAAATAGTTTAAAAGACAATGCGAAGATGAGGCTGCCAAACTCCGTGAGCAATATCAAAACATGCCAGATGATTATAGGTACAATGTTTCATTTGATTCCCATTTGAAGTGTGTGGCATCACTGGAGCCCGAAAAGTCAAATATGGTGGACCACATTAGGAAAAGGATAAAAAGGGAAACAAAACAAGATTTGGTTGAAAAATCAAAGAAGGAAGGAGATGAAGTGCCTATTTGTGAATTGCAACTGACAAATATGCAAGTTGAAGAGAAAAATCAGTCATCTAGCATTGAAGATGGCACAAACAAGGTGCACATATCACATCAAAATGAACGTGAGCTTGATGAAGATACCTTGGCAAGTGAAGAGTTAAGGGTAGAGACTCATAATACGCCCCTTGACTTGCATGTGATAGCAAGTGAAGAAGAGCAAGTTAAAGGAAATACTATTGGTGTATTTGAATCAGCTTATGACCGTTACCAAAGTGATGATGTCGGTAATGATTTCGATGTGTTTGTACCTCCTCTTGTTGAAGATTTTGTGATGGATAGTTTTCCTCTTGTTTTTTTTCAAACTCCTCAAGATTTTTCACAAGATGAAGTTATGACAAGTGATCAAGAAGACCTTTTTGGCATACATATGAATATTCATGATGAGATCAGAAAAATACCTATAGATGATGGGTTCATTGAAGATATAGATGATAAGGTTTCCCAAACAGCTAGCACTAAAGATTCTTTACTTCATTTTAGTGACAGTGTCAAGGGTGGTTTTGGGTTTGATCTTCAAACCAAGCCATTGAAGGGAGGTATGTATGAAGATATCAGTTTAAGTGAGTTGGGTGGTGACCTATTCAAAGAGTCAACCCTCCAAGAGAAGCACAAAGAGCACTTTCCTTTTGATCAAAACAATCAATCCTCTAGCACTTGGGATCCAGGAGTGAAGGCATTTAGTGATGACAAAGAAATTGTGTGGGATGAGTTTCCCTTTGATCCTGATGAAGTTCAAAATTCTGATTGCTTTGCAAGCTATGAGGGGGCTGCCATAAACTTTGATCATGAAGATAGTGAAGTGGAAGTGGATCTTGAAGATCATATGACTCTTGACAATGGAAAGTTTGATGGAGTTCCTAAACACAAATCCAATTTATCAATGCTTGAAGCTGGTTGTAAGCATTGGATTGAAGAATTTGTGGAGTCTAATTCTCTTTGTGATATTGAGCAATTTCAGCTAGTAGGTGGTGAAGGAAAGGAGTCTTGGAGCAGCTATGAGGGTAGCAAAGATGAAAAACAAAGTTCTGATTTTCAGTTGCAGCCTATCAGCAGTTGACCATCTTTGCATGTGCATGAGTGGAAAGATCAATGCAAGGCATCTTTTGAAAAAGAATTGCAAGCACTATCCCTATTTGATCACACACACAATTTGGTTGATGATCTCTATTGGAAGGCTCAGTTTGAAGAGAGACAAAGTGGATTTAAGGATGAAGTTGCTCTTCCTAAATTGCAACTAATAAAAGATTCCTTGGAGACCATGAAATCTAAGTACATAGGCTTGATTGAAGTTAGAGATCATGTCGTCGAATCTGCAAAGAAGGCCTTCATTGTTTTCGAAGAAAGGGAGAGTATGGTTGATGAGCTCACTTTGGAGCTTAAATCAACAAAGGACAAGTTGAAAGAAACTCAATTGGCTCTAAGAAAGGTTGAAGATCAGTTTGCATATTTCAAACTTTTCAAGGAGCAAGAGGATGCACGAAGAGCTGGAGAAATCAAGCAAGTAATTGATGAGATTGATAGTCTTCAAGAGGAGTCTGATCTTGAAGGTTTCACAAGAAAATCAAAGGTTGCATGTGCAGATTTTTAGCAGAAAGATGAAAGGAATGACTTTCAAGTTTATGACAATCCTCTTTTTCAAAAAGGTGATGAGAAAAGTTATGATAATCCTCTCTATGAAGTAGAGGATGAAATGGAAAATGAAACTGAGTTTGGTTCCCAGTGCTTGGATGCTTCGATATCACTCCATGAGGAAGTGCTATGTCTGTTGATTAGTAATAAATGCATAAGTGGGTTTGAGGATGAAGTCTATACATGGGAATTGTTGATTCGAGGAGATTTCAACATCTTCAACACCAAGGTGTTAACAAGGCAAGATTTGGTAGCTACTGGCAACTTCAGTACAACAGCAAAAACGAAGATTTTAGTCTTGTTACTCATGAAGAAGGGAACAAAGAAGAACCAGAACATGGTGTTTGCATTCTTCTCAATCCATTCCTTGGGTTGAGTGATGCTAATCAATTTTGGGAGTTGGATTTGAAGTCATCTTATGTTTCGGGTTCTAGTGTTGTTGAAGCTTTCATGGGTTGGTTTAAGAGGTTCATCAGAGGGGATGCCTATTTTATGAGTATGCACTTGGTTTTGACCAGCACTTGGGGTTGTGTTGAATTCTCTTTTCAGAGTGTTGAAAATCACTTTCGATTGGGTATACATGCTTGGGATTCTCAACTTGGGTTGTTAGAGTTTATTACTTATGGAAAAGACTCTTGGAGGGATGAGGAACAAATTTCCAGACTTGTTGATGTTGTTCCCTTCATTTCCAGCTACTTGATGGTTCCATTTGTTCATCAACAAATGGATTGGAGAGAAAATTTGAATATGGGTTGGAAAGATCAACAATCGGTAGTTCTTGGAAGTGATTTTCAGCTCAGACAAGGGTAGATTTTGAGACATGAGTTTGCTGGTTGGAGGCAGACCAGCCACCATACTTATGGAGTTACTTTCATTCAGGAGAGTTGGTACCTCACTCCTGATCAAAGAAGTGGTAGTTTTCTGATGGAGATGGCTTTAGCGTGTTTTTCAGCCACTTTGGAGGTTTGTGATGCAAACTCTGATGGTTTATCTTCATTATTGGTTCATGACAATGAGCTACCCCATGCTTTGAGTCTATATTTTGAGACTCTTGGGGTTGGAATTGTGAAAAAATTCTTCAAACTTCTTAGTTGTGCCATGATAATTCAGTTGAGGCATAGAGAATTCATGTGGAGTCATGAGTTTGAATTTGTTGAGCTCTTGCAAAGGATTGCCTTCCTCTTTGCAAGAAGATTTGCAGATGTCACATTTGCAGTCATGGTTCCGTCTGTTACCATGTGGAGGTATGCTGAGTTCGATTTTGACTTGAATAGACTATCTTTCCTATTGATTAGAATTGTGATTGAGAGTAGTATGGTTGATATTGTTAATTCAGGGCATTGTGGACATGAGAGGTTGCATGATTTTGATCCCCCTCCTTTAAGATCTTTCAATTTGAGTATCATGGATGGTAACACTTTGGGGTTACAAGGAAGGTTAGTGCAGCATAGGCATGATGATTTCACGGTTGTGATCAGAGTGGAGCAGCATCGGCATGGTGGGTCCTTCCTACGTTTGGTTTGGGAACCAAGGATCATATTTGTTGCGTATGGGTTAGTTTTAAAATTTCTGGAGTTGTGGTGGTATTGCTTGAGGACAAGCAATTTTGGGAAGGGCGGATTGTAATGTCCCCTTCTCGAGCATGATCTTTCCAGTGACCGTTGGCCTATTCCGGAGACCCGTAGGCTAGTCGAAAGGTAAAATTAGGGTTTCCTATTTTGAAGGATGTTCTGGCTCAGAGTTTGTTGTTTCAATAGCGGATTCTTTCTGGGTTTTTAGAGAGCTTCGCAATGGTATATTCTTCTTGGCATTTTGAGCATCTTCAGGAATTTACTATTTTAGTAAATTCTATTTCGGGCAATGAACCTGTTGGTCTTGACACAGTTGACCTTCCTCTTCAGTTGACTCAATTGGCTTATTCAGTTCTAGCTTCGGAATGCAGTTTCAGAGAAATAAGCTCATTCTATTTAATAACATTATATTTTAATGTTATTTATCACCTTGGCCTAGTCTATTAACTTAATGTTGTTTTAAAAGGTGGACTTGAAGGGTGGCGCCATCATTAAGTTAATATTGAATTTATTAAAGATGATTTAAAAGCCTTAAGTGGGACGCCATTTCCAAGGTTATAATTTATTAATTAAAAAGTCAAAATTATAGCTTGAAGAAAAGGACGCCATTTGCTCAAGGATTAGGGTTTGAATCTTAAAAGGAGATTAGGGTTTCGAGAAAGGGCAATGGAAGATTATAAAAGGAAGCCTTGGGTTCTCATTTGGGCATCTTTGGTCTATGCTATTGTTATGCTGCCGAAATGGTTGTGGGATTTCTTCGAGGAATGAATGCCTCCTAGTCTGGGCTCAACTTCATGCTTGAGAGATAGCATCTAGTGGAGAATTTAGTATTCTTATGAGTGATTCTCTAGTGAGGTTTGCATTGTTGTTGAGTTGATACTTTGTAGTTGGATTTGCTTATATAGCGTTGTTGCTTGCATATTAGAAGTTCTGGTTTTTGCATTATTTGCTACAGCAGATTCATATTTTCATTCATATGTCAAAAAATACACAAAATATCCTTCTGGGCATTGTTCATATCTCTCTGTCTGGGTAGGGTGAACCTTTGTCTCAAGTTTCAGATTTTATAGATCAGCATTTAATTTTTAAAACAAAATCGCCCTTCTAGCTGGCCGTACCATCTGTACTTGCTTGGTTTTTCGTGCATAAATAATCTAAGGTCTTCTGTTGGGGTTTCAGTGTGCTAATTGGGTCACCATCATTATATGGTCATTTTGCATCTTATTCTGTGAGATTTGAGTGAGTTTTGAGAGTGTTGTGAGTAAATTGGTGAGTTACAGGGCTGCTGTTCGTGCATGTGAAGATCCGGACTGTCAAAATCAGATTATCAGGTTGGCCGTAATATTGCAGTTTCTGAGTTGATCTTCCTTATTCATTGACAGAATCCTTTTAATATTGTTGCAGTTCTATTACTCTTGATTGTAATTGATAGCAAGGCATTGTCTAACATTTGTAAGCTGGCAGTAGTACTGACAGCAGTTATAATCTTGCTTATCAAATTGTAATGTTCATCTTTACAGTCTTCATTTGCTATTACATTTAATTTACCTCCGCCCTATGGTAGCTACTCTCCCATTCTGGGTTAGCAAGCACATTCTGGGTGTTGAGTGTTTCATCTTTCAACATTTATCTTTCAAGAATTGTTATTGTAATCACTCTGTCATATGGTCACCCCTCACTCCGTATTGGATTGGGTAGCACATACTTGACGTCAAGTACCCTTCAGCATTTAGATTAGAAGACCCTCTGACCATATGCTCGCCATCATCGGCGCCATTCTTGGTTAGAGTTACAGCATAAGTAGTTTGGTTTAGATCCTCTGACCAATGCTCACACCTTGCCCACATCGGGATCCTGGTGTACATTCTGGTTAGAGTTGCTTTCTGCACATTTTGGTTTATCCTCTAACCTTAACGGGTGCATTGATTGTAATTTGCAATTTGTTAAAATCAAAAAAATTTGGCTCGGAATATTTCAATCTTCTTGCTTCAATGCATTATCTTCTTCAAGTTTCATGCATTCTTGCCTTTCTTTTAGAAGAATCTCCAATGCAGCTCTCATTTTCCAAAATGCTCTTCGAAACTCCTGCTCACTGAGTTCTTCGGATACCCCCATTCCAGACATAGACATTTTTGGAAAAGTTCTTCATTTCCCAATATTAGGATTATATTCTTCAAGCTTTCCTTTTCCCTTCTAAATCCTAGATCTTGTTAGCATTCACAACAAATTTTCAATACTAGTCACCACATGCTCTGATACCAATTTGATATGATTTAAGGATCTAGACTAAATGCATAATTGAATGCTTCACTTAAACAATTTAATGGAAACTAAAAAAAAAGTGTACATTATTGTAATTATGCTTTAAAAATCAAGGTGATAACCAAAAAGTGAGAGAGAAGAAGAGAGAAAGTGAAAACAATTTGATAACAAAGTTTTCCACAATCGTGACTACGTCTCCAGGTCCGCTCCAATGGAGTGAGACCAATCCAATTATTCCTCTAGAAACTCGGTTACAATCTTTGGCATAGCCTCCCCTTGGATTACAAATAAATTTGAAAATGCACTTCCAAAGTGCGTGGGAACAACCTTCTTGAAAAGCACAAAGTTACAATAAGATTTCTCCAAGGAAGAAAAATCCCAACTCTCCACTTACAATAATCACCTCCCAAAATTCTATCTCCCAAGTTCAATAACTTGGTTACAAAAATGCATCACCATTTTTTTTCCTCCAAAATCCCTTACAAAAATAATTTGCTAAAACACACTTCCCAACTCTCACCCATTTACCCCTTTTTATACACCAATTTTACCCAATTTGGTGTATAACAACTTGATTTACAATCTCCCCAAATTTACATGTAAATCCAAAAGAAATCCCCCCGTTACATAATAAAATCTCTTCAAGATAAATAACGAAGGGCCCTTATAATTTTGGGCTTACAAAGAAAAAATAATAATCCCTATAATTTTGTTTTGATAACTCTTATGGGATTATTTATATATTTTTAAGATCTTTTAAATTGTATCCCTTGAAATAATCCCATTGCTATCTTATAGGAGATTATCCCTTTTGAATAGGGGTAATAATAATTAAAAAAGGGTTTAAAATCCTTTAAAATAAGGATTCCATGAAAATAGGTTTTTTAAAAATAACATAGAAAGTTTTTAAAACAAAACTCATGGCTTTAAAATAGGGTGGCTTTAATATGGGCTTTATGATAGGTAGAGATCCTTCAATATAGGAGAGCCCACATTTATTAAAAGAATGTGGCATTTTTTATTATTTTTTACTTGTTTTATATATTTTATTATTTTATTATTTTTATAAAAATAATATGCCACATTTTGCCAATAATGGCTTGCCACGTGGAGGGGTGAGATGATGCCATATCAAAATTTCATTCACTGGTCAAAGACTTTGGAGTGATGTGTCCACTGACTGGATTGATGATGTGGTGTTGACTGGACTGCCACGTGTCCACACATGATTGGCTGATTTTGACTTCTCGTAACTTGGGCAAACAAACTCCAATTTTGATGAAACGAACGTCATTGGAAAGCTTGTGATGAGCTCTTTGCATTAACACCAGTCTTGACCACTTTTGACAACTTTTATTTTTGACCATTTTCAAACTTGGGTCTTTGAGTTGATTGAAGGTTTGAATAAGTGTATCTCAAGCACTGTCGCTCCGTTTGACTCTGCTCAAGTTGCATTGGAGTCAAAATTACCAGTATTTTTTGATGATGTTTTTGAAGAAAATTGAAGAACTTCAAAATTTGACAAAAATCCTCCGGGTCACTTACAAACTCTTCATCTGAGGCTATGGGATTGTGTTGGGACCATCTACAAAAACCTCTCTTATTTTTTTCTATCTCGAGGGAATTTTCCTATGGTGATGACTTTTCAGTGGAGGGAAAAGTTGCCAGATGCAAGTAGTGTAAAGTTGCAAAGTGGCGCAACTTTCATTCTGTAACTCGTACGACCAAACGGACTGTTCCAACACATTCGAATGGGTAGTTTTATGCTAGGGATAGTCCTCTCTTGCACCCAAATACACTGAATCAGTCTGAGCTACATTGGACCGGAAATTTCCCTTAAGAGTCCAAAGTGCTAAAAGGCAGCAATCTTTGAAGGTCTATTTCTCAAAGACTGTGATGCTTACAAACTCTTCATATGAGGCTATGGGATCGTGTTGGGACCATCTACAAAAACCTCTCATTTTTTGCTATCTTGGAGGCATTTTCCTGTGGTGATGACTTTTTAGTGGAGGGAAAAGTTGTTAGACACAAGCAGTGTAAAGTTGCAAAGTGGTGCAACTTTCATTCTGCAACTTGTGTGACC
The DNA here is from genome assembly GCA_007258455.2 of Sequoia sempervirens. NCBI lineage: Eukaryota > Viridiplantae > Streptophyta > Pinopsida > Cupressales > Cupressaceae > Sequoia > Sequoia sempervirens. The sequence continues at coordinate 479,378,011 of VDFB02271358.1, read as the reverse complement.
AAACAGACTGTTGCAACACGTCTATATGGGTACGTTTACACTAGGGATGGTCCTCTCTTGCACCCAAATATGCTGAATCACTCTAATAAGCTACATTGGATCGAGTCAAATTAGGTGAAAAATTGATGCAAACACAAGGGCACAATCACAAACTCTTTGCAACCTACCTATTTGAGGCATCTAACAAGATTATTTTGACCCCTTTGGATAGTCCAAAACTCCCTTAAAACTTGACAAGGAACTAAATATGCATTTCCCTCTTTAACCCCCTTAAACCCTTGTAATAGTGAGAAACTAGTTTTTGTCCAATTACTCCACACTTTTACAAAACACCAAATGAACATATGACTGATTCAAACACCCATATCCAAGTTACACAACATATATCAGAAACAACATAGACTCCTTTGGACAAGCGTTGACTTCCTATACATTCACCCTTCAACAGGCTACTCAATTAGCCCAAAAATGCAAAGCAACATACCTTCAAACACCACACAGACCCCTAAAACCTTGAGGCAGCAAATAAATTGACAAGAAAACAAATATTCTGCAATTGGATTCCATTTGTACAGACCTATAACTATCAAATCAAAAAACCCTTTTTTTGTGTAATTCTTGAGGGTTTATTGGATGTAGCACTTCCACAACCTTTCAAAATTTTCCACAAACTTAGAAACCTTTATTTAGGCCCCAATTTTGTTAGAAAACAAAGAAACTTCTGGTATCTCAAAGTTTTTTGCAAACCCTAGGGTAAAAACTCTATTTTCAAGTGAAAAAAACCACCATTTTTGGACATTTAATGCCTTCCACTCTTGAAATAATGTCAAGACATGTAATAATGTTTCTACATAAAGTTTTTATACAAATAAATGGGAAGATAAAACCATGTAAGTGGTTTCCCCAAACTAATTGCCACCAAAACCATTCTTGATAGTTTAAAACCATGAACCACCCCAATGTGTAATTATGATAACACTCAAGATAGCCCTCCACCATGAACATATCAACTAAGTAGGAACCCATAACATTATGGAAAGATGATCCAATTCTCCCAATGTAACTCCCAAGAATTACATGTGAGAGATGGTTAATTTCATTGATGGCAATGATTGTGTGACTCCCATTGATGACCTTCTTTATTCAATGCCATTACAACAATATCCAAAGCATTCCAAAGAATACTAATGAAAACAATATTTCTCTCAACACCTCATGATCATTCAAGAACTCATTCTAACAATACAAGAGATTTACACTTCAAATTGCAAGTGAATATAATTTACTATATCTTAACATAAAAAATGCAAAACCTAATAGAAAAATGTATCAATGAGGTACAAGGATGTATAAAATCCAATCAATCAAACACAATCAACCTAACATAATTAAGGGTTGATAGGGGTATTGGATAATTAAGGGTCAATAAGGGTGTGAATGTTTATCTTTGCATCTACTCTTGAAGATCTAGGGACTTGGTGGTATTTAGAAATTTGTTACTCTTTTTTATTGCATTGAATCAAAATGTATCACTATTAATTACTCCAATGCTATAAGATAAATGAATGTTTTCATCATTATAATGAATATATTGTATGTTATTAATGCTAGCGTATATCATCAAATTATGCCAAACATGTGTTTAGTCAACTCAAAGTGGGTGAATGACACCACTTAGCGAAAAGTTTGAATTTTGTATTTTAAAATGAAAGGGAATAGGTTTGTGACTATGAGATCACCCTTGTGAATTAAAGAATTGGGTTTGAGGAGAAAAAGTTGCAAGCCACTATAATTTATTATATATAAATGGGAAATATTACAAAACCTAGTTCAAACAAGCATACCGACAAGAAAGAAACAAGAAGAAAACCTTCGGTTGTAGCTCGATTAAGTACAAAAATAGATCCCTTTACAAAACCTATGAGTTTCCAAAATATAGGCCCCTTTACATTTTAAACATACCGTTTATTCAATGCCAGACATTTGACCTATATTTCAAAAAACATCACTAGGTATAGATTATGCCCATACACAATTATGACCATTTTACATTGTTTCCAATTTGAGAATTCAAATTTTACAAAATTTTCCTATTAGAGGCATTTAGGGCACATTCTTCAAAAATAGTAGTATGTTCATGTTCTAGATGGACAAGCACCTGTACAAACCATCAAGGTCACTTAGAATAACCAATCTATATTATTCTAAACGACAGAAAATATGAGGAGATGGTAATGCAAACTATAAAAGATGCTTAGAATAACCAATCTATATTTTTGTAATTTGTTGCATGCCTCTCCAAAAGGATCAAAGATGGCTATTGTTGTAGCAGGTCCATGATCAATCATACCAAGAATATCACGAAAGTGGGAAAATGAAAAATCTATATTGTCACAATAGAAAAGATTTTAGACTAACATATCTAGATTAATCTAAACAACCTGAATGATGATGAGTTGGTGATGCAAACTACAAAAGATGCATACCTCTTCGAAAGGATTAGATTTGGCTATTGTTGTAGTAGGTCCATGATCAATCATGCCAGGAATATCGCAATATATGGAAAATGAGAAATCTATATTGTCACAATAGAAAAGATGCTTAAAGATGCTTAGACTAACATATCTATATTAATCTAAACAACCTGAAAGATGATGAGCTAGTGATGCAAACTATAAAAGATGCATACATCTTCGAAAGGATCAGAGTTGGCTATTGTTGCAGTAGGTCCATGATCAATCTCGCCAAAAGTATCGCAAAAGTGCATACAAAAAAAGACACCTGCATTGCAATTGTATATAAAATATCAGTATTAAATAAAGAACACTAATGAACTTAATCATAATGAACATAAGAATTCTACCTTCCATTCTTGAAAATTCTATTCAAGTGTGCCTAAAGGGTCATCTCTTTGCTTAAGAGTATCCAATATTTCTTCATGATCAACATTACTAAGTGTCTATAGTTGTTTTGTCTTTGGTATGGCATGATACTTCAATAACTTAACATTTATTTCTATAACTGTTGGATCTCATTTGTGTTTATAGTTTATCCTTGATGAAAAAATCTCTTTCAGTTAGTTCTCTTTGATGATCTATCTTAGTTTGGATCCTTATGCTTGGCACTTCTTTGATGTCTCTTAGCTATTTCAGAAAGATATTTGTTATGATTCAAATTCATGGTGATGAGATTTTTGGTTCATGCTATGAATGTTATTTCTTTGACTGACAAAGCTTGACAGATGGTTTATTTGTCTAATGGTATTGGTTGTTTCTCATTCGGGCTTACACATATCGGCATGAGAATGGTAGGGTCTCCCCGATCCATTTTGAAATGTCTATTTTGCCTATCAGCAAGACATTTCTGATGTCATGTCGATTGGATTTTTACATATAAGTAGCTTTTGACATGACATTCACATGGTCTTGGAGATAGTGGAAAGGTCTATCAGCATGAGTTGTGTTCACTGTTGAGAGGTCTTACCGAATGAGCTCGGTCTCACTGACTAATACATGAGGTGGTTCATCGATGTAAGAAATCCATATCAACATGTTGTTTCATCGAGTGCTTTGTGTCTTGGTGACCGGCACAAGAAGATCATTTCGGAAAGTGTTACACTATTGGTATGTGGTCACAGCAAAATTGGTATGTCACACCAACCGCCATTGAAAAATTATATATCGACATGAGTTTAAGGCTTTGGTGAAGGGTCATACAAAAATTGTTATGTCTCACCGACCATATGCATGTGGACATCTATTGGCGAGATATTCACGTGGTTTCAGCGATTGAGGATGAACTTTTTGGCAGGAGTTTTGTTATCAGGGTAGTCTCTCATCAAACTTGAAATGTCTCCCTGACTAGTGCATTTGGAAGTCTATTGGCAAGAGCTAGGCAGTATCGGAATAGGTCTCGACAAAGTGGTTTTGTCTTGCCAACAGGGGATCTTCATCAACAGGTTCTCGAGGAGTGTCTTACTGAACAACACATGGAGGGATTTCTTTGGCTAGACAGATTGCTTTCGATCCAAGGTCTGAGTGAGTGACCCTTAGTCTCACCAACATCACATCTGGGGCTTCACTTCAGCCAGACATATTGCCTTTAGTGTGAAGTCATAACGAATGTGCAATGTCACACCGACTAGTGGTGGATGGATGCGTATCGGCAAGAGTTTGTGATATTCAAAGGGAGGTCTTAGTGACTCCGTAGTGTCTCACCAACTTGTACAAAGGGTGACCTTATCGACAAAGGTTGTGGCTTCAATGTAATGTTATAGCGAACAATTAGGTCTTGCCGACGAAGTCTACTGAGTGGCTTTTGGTGAGAGATTTGTGTCATCTTGGTGAATAGGTGTGAATTTGGGGTGTTTTATTATGACATAAAATAATCTACTAGATGTATCCCCAATAGTTTGAAGTTACAACATATATAGGGTGAATGGACTCATCGACAAGAAAAACCATAAGTCACGGCAAAGGCGAATAAGACAAAGGAGCGACTGATGACATAATTGTTTTGGTATGACATAGTGTGCTCTCTAAGAGGTCTCCCTAAGAGTGATATGTCATGGCTACAAGTTTGATCACAAAGGTTTTCAGTAAGACACAAGATGCTCTACGAGATGTCACCCCGACCATGCATTGTCTTAGCAAAGATGGATGAAGGACACATCTCGGTGAGAGTGTGTTTTTGTCATAGCGACTCAGAATGGATAAGGTTCAAGTCTTTTTGTGAAACACAATGTAATCTAAAAAATGTCTCCCTGATTATGTATTGTCTTGGTGACTTGTAAATGACAAAGACCTTCAACATAGGTATTGAATTGTCTCAACAAACTAGAATAATCATGTTGTCCTTCAGTGAAACATGGGGCAATCTATATAGAGTCTTCCTGACTATATATTGTCTTAGTGAAGGAAAATATTGGGCATGTCTCGGTGAGAAAGACTCTTGTGTCTCAACGACTGAAACAAATTTAACAGAAATGTGATCTATGGGAAACATAAAGATCTTTGATATGGTTTCTCCCCAATGGCAGAAGGTCATGGTGACACACAAGGACCAAAGGAATGATCAACGTTATAATTTCCTTTAGCATACTTGTCCAGATGTCTTAGCGAATGTTTAACAAACTCTATCTCTATGGCCGACATGTGATTTTATAAGTATAGTTGCATGCTGCCATCTTTGGTTGGCATCGAATCTCTTGAAAAATATTCTCTAAGGATTTAGAGGTTATGATTTTTTGTTAGTGGGCTGTCATGGTTTTGATGAATTAGTTACAAATTTGAAATCTCCTAATTCAGTGTAGAAATTAAAGCCCTCTAGATAAGCATTACTCTTGATTTTTACCATCATATACAGACTATCATGATTCAACTTCATATTCTAAAGTTACCAAGTGAGTTTCAGTTCTTTTGTGAAAAATGCATTCTCTAAGATTTTTCAAAATGATAGACATACTTGAAATATATATAAAAACCAGTGTTGAAAACAATGTAGTCTCTTTGGTTGTAATTCTAGAATATTGTTCCTAGGGCATTAGGTAGATGAAGCAGAGAGTTATGAGATTACTAGAAAATAGAGAGATCCTTTGATATATTATTATTGTTCTGAAAAATAATTTGAGGGGTTGGTGCTCCTTGAAATTGGTGTTTCAAAATGAGGGGTTGGTGCTCCTTGAGTTGGTGCTCAAAAATTAGCCTATAAGGCATTGTTAAAAGTGTTTTTTGAAGATTAAGCTAGTAAGGTAGTTTAGGAGTGGTTTTTCTACCCCAGGAGGGTTTTCCACTCAAAAAATATTTTGTCTCTTTGTTCTTTTGTGTTCTCACTACTTTTCTATGTTGTTGTTTTAGTTCGCTATTGGGATTATTACTATTCTCTATTCTATTTATGAATGATTACATTCAACTCATGAATGCATTAATAAAAGTACTATTGAGATCAAATCTAAGCTATGTTTTAAAAAATGCAAGATATCTCACTCAAATCATATTTTCATAAGTTGTCTAATAGATTGAGTTAATGTTGTCATATCCTTTTGCTTTCAAAAGTGATTACTCTACTCTATTGTTGAAAGAAAAGTAAATTAGAATTAAAAATCTTGGTTGAAGTTGAAAATTTTTTGACACTAATTCACCCCCCCTCTCAGTGTCTATCCATAACTCTAACAATAACAAGGTGTGAATACATGAGAATGGTTTTGTGTTTCTCGTAGTCCTCAAATGTAGGTATGCCATTCTTTCTAATCATGTATGTTCACAACCAAGCTCCTGCAACCACAACTGAACCTATAGGATACATGAAACCATCATCATCTTCCATCGGTTGTGTTAGCTTATGCTTTACCCACACACATCAAGCCAACCAACAGTCTGATCTCTCTCCATTCCCCTGTAGTGCAACAACTACAAAAATATTTCCTAGCTGTAGTAGATCTGAAAGCAAGTCGTAATCAAATGAACTTTCCATTGTGTCATTTGTCATGGATATTTTTTGAGATAAAGGAGTTAGATATTGTGGTACCCATGTATCCACCCACTCACTTGACTCGCATTGATCCCACTCGCACTGAATACAACTCTGACAAAAACAATCCAACTCTCGTGTCCAAATGGTCCATGTGCCTGCATCTGAGCTTTGAAATGAATGCATCTTTGAAGAATCTTTGATTGTATGAAAATCCAATTTTCCTCCCATTGTACCCTCCTCAACGAACCAAAAGAATCTTCGCACTATTGAATCAAATGTCCCTCCCTGTGACAATGCTGATCTGCACCAATCAACTATAGAACGTGCATCACTGAATTTTGCTCCTAAAATCTTCAATTGCTCCTTAACTAGAGCTCTCTTTACACATGCACCTGCTGCATCATGCTCCCCTTTCCCATGTCCAGCTTCAAAAAAAATTCAAATATGAGGTAGACCCTTGTCTACATGCATTATACTCAACCAATAAAACATACGAGCATTCTTGAATTGACCTATGCAATTATCTAACCAAATTAGATGTCAGCCCAATACTATATCATGCTCCTGCAAGAACTCAAAAAAATTCTCAAAACAATGTTGGACATACTCAGACAAGTGAGATCTATCATCACTCATATAAAAATGATACTCTCTGATTATCTTTCGATCCTCCTCTGTACTATCAGGTGCATGTCTAAATGTTATGTGGACAAAATAAGCAATCTGAATGGAATTGTAATACTGAGATTGTACCTCATTTTGTGGTTGCAATGTGTAGTTTTTTGCAAAATCAACCACTGATATAATAGTGCCAATTGGAAAAGAGTCCTTACACATCCTAAATTGTTGATCCAACCACTGAGACCTATGACTATGCCTTGCATACTTTTAGAAAAGTTTGTCCTTAAAATCTGAAATAAAATTAGCAACACTACATTCTTTTGTAACCAACTCACATCTAGAACCTTCACCTCTACTTTGCAAAGTATATTTGACTATCTCATATCTCTTTTACTCAACAAGATTCTTTCCAAATTCATGTTCAAAACTCTCATGAAAACATTGAACAAACTTTGACAAGCCACCACATTGTGACCACTTTGTATTTAAACAATAATTTCTATAGAAAAATAAACCATCATCTGTAGAACATAAAAATAGATCTAGCAAGTCCCTTGATGATTTCGGAAGATGCATTGCTCCACACTCCTGCAACATTTCATTAGTATGCAAATTAGAATGGATATAGCATAATAGCTCATGGTACATTGAAAAATCCACATGGTATTTGCAACAACAAGTATTACGAATCTTAAGAGACACACAATAAAATGGCTTCAAACCCTCAAAATCCCTTTGCAAGATTTCCATATTTTCATGTGTTTCAATAAATTTTTTGAACATTGTTTGGCTTGATTACAAGAAATGTTTAGGATGTGGTGTACGGTCTCGAAGGCCAATTCTTAACTTTAAAACATCCTTTGCATTGGGTGATACTCTAGAGTTATCATGCCAAAATTGTTGAATTTCCTACTTTACATTATCAGTTAGCTTCTTATCAACACGTGGAAGCCTCCTGGAAAAATCACATGTATCATTTTGAAGAGGATCATCTATTCTTTCTCTTCTTGCAAGTGCTCTATCCAAAGTTTTACGATTTATGTCAAAATCAATACAAGTTTGTCTCATAAAGCGAGCCTTTTTCAATTTATGGCTTACTAGGGCAGTTGTAATGACTCTCCAAGTAGCTCTCTTATCCTTTTCCTTGTTACTTTTTCCAATAGACTTGAGAGCATTAAAAATATTTTTCACAATAATAGAATTTTTTTCGATCTTCTTGTTCACACGAATCTTCAATTTGGCTAGCAAAGGTCTAATCTTTTTCATCTTTAGCAATTGTACAAAAAGTTGGCATTGCTCGGTCAATGTCTTATCACTAAAATATTGGCTTAAAATTCTTCTAGCCCACAACCGAATAGTTCATGTTGACCTCTCACCTTCAAAATTGTTTATAATGTTCTCATCAAATTCAAGTAACCATTTAGGGGTTCTTGAAGGTCTTGAAATTGGAATATGTCTTTCTTCCATATAAAGTTCTTCATTTCTCATGTAATTTGGTGAAACATAATTTACACTTGCTTCAATATTATGTTCAAAATCTTCATTTCCAACATTTTCACATTGAACATTTTCAATATCAATTTGAATAATTTCATTCCCAATTTCAATATCATGTTCAACATCTTCAAATCCAACATTTTCTCCTTGAACATTTTCATTATCAATTTCAATATTTTCATTCCCAATTTCAATATCATGTTCAACATTTTCACCTTGAACATTTTCATTATCAATTTCAATATTTCCATTCCTAATTTGAATATCATGTTCAACATATTCAATTCCAACATTTTCAGCTTGAATATTTTCACTTTGAACATCTTCAATTTCCTCTTCACTTGAAAGACCATATGGGTTAGGTTCACCAATATTTAACATACCTTGTCTTCTCTTCCTATGACTTTCTCTATCTCTTTGTCTATATGCTTCAATTTCTTCTTTTGTAAGATTTCTCTTATGTTTTTGCTTTTGACGATTGTTGCTCCCCATTATACCTCATAAAAGATGCTAAAAATCATTGCTTATGACAAATTTCAATAGAAGATGCTCCAAAAAGTTGATCTTTGTCTCTTCTTGTCTAAAACTGTTTGTGTGTCACCTGCAAATAGAATGTAGGGTCTATTGGAATGCACAAAATGGCCCAAATGGGGATTTTCTATGGCCCACAAATCTGATATCCATTATGATATGATATTCGATTCATTTAAAAAAATTTACGATACTTGTAACGGTATATTTTTTGTTATACAAATCCGATATCCAATTTATGTACACATAGACCTAAGGGTTAATGGTAGATGGTAGAGGGTTTAAGAGTTAAAAGTTTAGTGTTTAGGGTATATGGTGGACGGTTTAAGGGTTAAGGTTTTATGGTAGAGGGTTATAAGGGTTTAGGGTTTCATGGTTAATGGTATAGGGGAGAGAGATAGATGGAGTGAGTGTGTGAGAGAGATAAAGGAAGGGAGGGTTAAGGGGAGAGGGTAGAGGGTTTAAGGGTTAAGGGGAGAGAGATAGAGGGATTGAGT
>VDFB02271358.1:479332250-479368294 GCA_007258455.2 Sequoia sempervirens | reverse complement strand
TTGTGTAAGTATAGCCTATGAGAGTGCTTTAGTAAAACATTGAAGATTAAAATAGTTGATTGCTTCCAAAAGTCATAAGATTTTGGGAGGAGTTACAATGATGAAGGTCAGGGCAATTTATAGAAAATTGATTGTTCGAATGACAGGCTCAAATTGAAAGATAGATGGACGATTCAGATTAAAAGATTCAACATGCATTGAGATTAGTGTCAGTAGTGATGTGAGTGATAAAATTTGAAAGATGGGAATTAACATTAAATAATGATTTAATCTTTAGTTGAAAGTATTCAAAAATTAGAAGAATAATGATTGCATGTAAAGATGAGGATTAGCATGGAATGAAATGGTTTGTTCGAATGTACAAATGAACTAATTAATTAAATAAAGTTATTTAATTAATAAATGTGTGCACATGGAAGAATTAAAACAAGATAACTGACTGATTAAATCAAGAAGTCTCTCCATTAGAAATAGACAAATATTAGATAAGGAGATAACAAACTAATTTAATTAAATGTCGAGTTAAATGTTGAATGAATAATTAGATAACTAAGTGATTACCTAATTATAGAAGAATATGCCATGAATGATTATTTTTATGAATTAAATGATTATTTAATTTAACATTCAAAATTTGAGGATTAAACTAAATAAATAAGATTTATTTAATTGACTAAAGAAAAAGGTTAATGAATAACTAAATACTTAAAGTTTTTATTTAATTATAGTCAAAAGTGTGACAAAGAATAAATTAAATAAGATTTTATTTTAATTTTAGAAAGAGAATAAAGTTAATTAGTGATGTAATTAAATAATTAAAGTTATTTAATTAATAGAGGAATAAATGTTAAAATGACTTACTTAAATAATTTAATTTATTTAATTACTAGATGAGAAAGGACTCTAGAAAATAATTAAATAATTAACATTATTTAATTGAAAATGATTATAAGAATTATGATGAAATTGAAGTCGTGGGTTTAGACTAAATTTTAGTCTCTGCATTTTTCCCCTCTTTGATACAATGTCATTTCGACGCTGTGTCAAAGAAAATTAGTCAAAACATGCCCCGATCATGCCCCAATGTGAAATAGGTAAAGGGTATGCCCCCTCGGGAAAATTGACAAATTTTCAAAAAATTCCAAAAAGATTAGAAATAGTCCTGATTAGTCAATTTGATAGCTAGAAGTTTGATGATGGTGAAAAAAATTAGTTTCAACCAAGCTTGATAGGTCAAATGGTCATTTGAAGTTGAGAAAAAGTGCGGCCAGTATACAAGGTTTGAAAAAAATCCCTCCAAAAACCCTAGGTATAAATAGAAATGAGTGGAAAATCAATTCATTTGCACCCCTCAAATTTGAAAGTTATGATTTGTGCTCTAGAGTTCTCTATAAACATGTCACCAGTTCCTCACTCCTAGCATCGCAGATATTGGATTCAAACATTTAGACAACCAACATATGTGGGACACCTGATAAGTAGTCGAAAACCGTCTTTTGAAATGTTCATTTTGATACATTTTTAGGAATTTAATGCAAAATTTTCCCATGTGTCACTTTGTAGATGAATTCAAATGCATGCATGATCAATGCATTTGACATCAGAATGACACATTTGTAGAAATACGTTGAAGATAGCATAGGTGTTTAAATTCATGATCACAATTGTATTTTTGTTCATCGCATTTGTAGTTTTAACCGCATGTGATAGGAATAGAAGTGTATGTAGAATAGTGGCATGCATTTTTTATTTTAGTATTCATTTGCATGTTTTCATGATTGCTTTATTACACACCGCATGTGTAAAACATGATGTATATGCATGAATGATTGAGAGGTTTCTATTTTGATGCATTTGCATTTGTGTTATGCATCTACATTATGTAATGACGCATATGATGTTTGGTGATGCATTTGCAAATTAGAATGTGCATTTGAAATTGTGTGCACATTTGCATTAAAGCAATGCATTTGTCTATCAGAATTTTAAAAAAAAAATTGGACTATAAATGCACTTGTTTTTTTGACACAAGATACAAATTTTTCCATTGCAGGTTATGTTGGATTTGATTTACACAAGGGAGTTGAGGCCATTGACATTTTATTTTTGAGATTAGTTGTTGAGTGGCAAGAAATGATTCCTATGGAACCTTGGTTTACATCATGTTACCTTTATGCCAACTATTCAGGAAAACTGAGGTTTGTTGACTGCACTCTGCAAGTATTGGCATTATGAGACATCTTCTTTTCATCTACCTATAGGAGAGGCTAATGTTACTTTAGATGACGCGTATAGGATTTTGAGGTTGCCTATTAGGGGTGCAAGAGTCATGTATGATACCCAAAGGGGTTTCAGTGAGATGTGTCAATATTATCCTCATGATGATATTAGGTGGCTAGGCATAGATCATTATGAGATTAGATGGCATGTTTTGGCTGATAGATATCATCAAATAGACTATTTCTTATGTACATTTATTGGGGGAATAGTTCTTCCTGACCATCAAGGTCATGGATTTCTTGTGGGATGGGGTGGCATGCTAGTAGGTATGTTGGAGAGAAGGTCGTGTTTTCCTCAAGCCCTTGTTTTCTTACTATGTTATATTTTCATTTGCATGATACAACATATAGAGAGGCATAGACGATGAGCTATGGTACCACATTACTTATGGTATGGGCATGTGAACACATTGCTATATTTTCTCTACCTGTTACTGTTGAGCTAGAGTAGGGAGCTCCTTATGCCTTTTGATATGTGAGGGATAATGCCTAGTCACATGTAGGAGACATAGGGTACCACAGACATGCCATTAACACTATGGTGCAGTTCATATGGAGGCCATACATGGATTGTGCACAGTGGCTAGATGAGGATTCGTATCTTCCCTTTTGTCGATAGATTTAGTACATGATCCAGAGGATAGTTTATCATGTACATATCATTGAGAGGCATCTACCAGATAGAGCCCTAAGATAGTTTGGGGAGATTTAGGATGAGCCATGAGGCCAAGTAGAGTTCACCCAATCTTCTAGGTAGGTTCCTCTATGCAAACCAGAGATTCCTGTTGCGACAATGAAGGCTAATATTGATGCATTACATCCTGTCTCGTGGGGATGGAGAGGTAGAGTAGTAGATCCTGGTAGCACAGTAGCATATGATACTTGGTGGGAAGATCACACACCAGTGCCCTTTACTGATCTAGAGCAAGATGCATCAGTGGAGAGCCGTGGGACAAGACCTCAGTATAGGTGGGGTAGAGGTAGAGGTCATGGTGGTAGAGGTGGGAGAGGTGATGGTGGAGATGGGAGAGGAGGAGGTTGGAGGGGTGGTGGTAGGGGTTGACGAGGTCATAGAGGTTGAGGCCCACATCTGTCACTTGTCTAGGAGGAGGAGAGAGAGAGGGAGGATAGGTCGATGTTGCAAATTGGTGGAGGGGATGACATTGGTGTTGAGGCTAGTGGAGAGGGGCATGCTGAGGAGGAGGCCATTGGAGGAGAGCTAAATATAGATGCTCTTGGTATGCTTGTTGGATACTAGGATGATGATGAGGAAGAGGATATGAGAGATGAGGAGAGGGATATATGGGAAAGGATCATAGAGATGGAGGATACAAGTCCTATTGGTCAGAGGATGACAAACTTATAGGAAAGGGTAGAGTCTCTAGAGGATCAAGTCAGAGCACTGACAATAGAGAGAGACTCCATTTAGATGGAGAGGGATAGGGCATACCTTTACAAAGACCAGGCAGTATCTTAGAGGTAGGAGACTGAGCAAAGATTCATAGAGTTGTGGTCTCTTTGCATAGGAACAGTAGCTAATATGGCTTGGGAGTTAGTTAGAGTTGGTGACCAGGAGAGATATTATAAGGACCTATATGAGCAGGAGGTACCTCCTGAGAGACAGGCTCCCAATTATTCTGAGGAACATAGCAGGACAGTGAGTACAAAGGAGGTAAAGGGACCTTGTAGATTAGGACAATATGACAAGCCCCCTTCTGCTCAATGATCTTTAGCATTTCACCATCAATCCCCTCCACATTCTCCACATGGGAGTAGTGGGAGTTCTGGTTAGGGATATGTTCTAATATTTATTTATGAACATTGTATTTTGATCATAGAATCTATGAGCTTCATTTTGATAGATACACTATGGCATTTTGATGTGACACTTTTTGAGCATGAAACAGAGGATTTTGGCACCTAAATCCTTCCTTTCTCTTTTAGGGTTTTTCACCTAAAAGGGGAAAGAAGGGCCAAAATGCACAATGTTTCAATCAAGATTAATGTTAATAATGGATTTTTTCTAAGCTAAATGAAGCAAACTAAATGCAATGAAATGATTTAAATGAATGAAAAGCTAACATCTATACTATGTTTGAAAACACATTGTATAACGAACTTGAAATGAATGCAAAACTTAACAGAAATGAACCAAACTGAAAGTACGTGCACTTGGAATCTTGATGAAGGCTGGAAATTGATTTTGGAATGTTGTTGATGCTGATTTTTAGGCTTGGAGGGACTCATTCGCCATTCTGGGCGAATTAGTTCCATATCTGTAAAACTAAACCATAGCCTGTTTTGAACAACATGGTATCTAAAAATGCAAAAAACCAAAAAAGGACCCTCGAGTGGGACTCATTCGTCACTCATGGAAAATGAGTTCACTTTTTAGTTTCTAAATATTCAAAACTGAAATCTAGAGCTTTCAGTTTGCACTTTGATTCTCTACAGGTGTCTGCTTCTGAACTCTTATTTTTGAACCTATAAGTGGATTTTTGTTGATATTTTGACTTGAACAAAGATGAGAGGACTTGAATAACCTTTCAACTTGATCTTCAATGATTTTCAAGCTTCCAAGGAACCTAAATCTACATACAAACAAAAAGAGAGAGAGATGTTGAGTATTAGGGCATGGGGGTTTGCCTTGGTCAAACCCCTTTTAGGTAATTAAACCAAAATGATGAAATAATTGAATGAAGCATGCAATAATGCAATTTATTACCTTTCCATGATGATTGATCTTGAAAGTCTACAACAAAATATGGAGGATCTACCCTTGAAAGTTTGAAAATTGATGTCTTAATGCCTTGAAATGATAAAACCCTAAGTTTCTTGACTTGAGAGAGAAGATTGGTGATTGAAAAGAGATAAGAGATGTGAAAATGAGTTAAAATACTTGCATTTATAGGAAATTCACCTAATTTACCCACTAATACATCATCATAGGCTGAAATGATGAAATAATAAACTCAAATTTCACTTTTTTCCCATTCAAAGCTCAAAATTGGACTAAATGGGATTCATTCGCCACACATGGTGAATGGGTCCCACAAGGGAAAATTTGACGGCTCAGAAGCCAAGAGATAAAGAAATAAGGTCTAAAATGCAACCTTGTCGATTATTTGATCAATTTAAGCCTTGGGATGTGTTGGTGCTCCAAATCAAACCAAATCAATTGAATCCTAAAGAATTAGACAATTTATTATACTTAGACTTAAAGGGGGATTTGGCCAACTGAAAAGATTTAGTAAAATACTGAGATCTACACTTCTGGCTTTGCAAAACCAAGGTGGGTCAACCTATACAATCCCCAAAACTTAATTCACTCATACACACTAACATTGCTTTTTATAGCATATAAATCCTAATGAAAATACACTAAGAAAAGAATTGACAACCTTAAATCTGGCTACATTCTCAGTAACGAAACACTTACTCAACAATTGGGAAGCAAAACTCACTATTAAACCACAACCAAACAACAAGGATTAAGAATGATTTTGAATTTATAAAAAAAATTGAGATGCACTAAGCTGCAAGATAAATTAGTGCCTAATTTTGTGCCATGGAGTCAAACACATAGAATGAATTCATCAACAAATACACTCCAACCAATGGATTTAAA
This sequence comes from Sequoia sempervirens, assembly GCA_007258455.2. NCBI lineage: Eukaryota > Viridiplantae > Streptophyta > Pinopsida > Cupressales > Cupressaceae > Sequoia > Sequoia sempervirens. Next base: position 479,362,387 of record VDFB02271358.1, on the reverse strand, counting down.
TTTTTAATGCTTTACATCAACTATTAATGTCTTACATTAACATATCATCTTATGTTATCAATCAAATTCTCCTTATCAAATCCAACCTACACACTTGAAATCACTGTTATCTGCTCAAAGTATTTAACCATTTCTTTGAAATAGACCCGTAAACAAATAAAACAATCTCATGAAATTTGAGATGACAAACTCAAACATACTTGCTATTACTGAATTCATATGATTTAACTATACAATTATGGATAAAATTTGAAGATATTCATGAATTTGCAAACACTTTGAAGAAATTCATGATTTATTTGCACAAACTAGTTGTATTTACTCATAAAATCAGAAATTACAACTTACAGACTCAAATTATGACTCAGAATTTGACATTTTCTATCTACCTAGTCCCATAAAAGAATTCAGAATAGAACTCAACCTCAGAACCCTTTACAATTGAGAAGAGAAGAAAAGAAATAGAAAACAAAAGAAACCCTAAAATTGATTTGTTGAAGACATCTGGCAGCCTCTTTCCCATTGATCAAAAAATTTGCAAAGCCTCTCTCCTCTCTCTGTAGCAAAAAACTTTTTCCTACAATTTTCATTTGCCTTAGTTGCTTAGCAACAAAAAATTTGGCCTTGTGAGAAAATTCTCACCATTTTCACCCAACTATGTAAAATTTCCTCTGTCTGCCCGTGAAAGCTTCTTTTTCTACCCTTTTATTATGTTGGAGCTGCTCCTTACTTTATTTATCTTCAACAAATAAAATATTTGTTTTAATAAAGGGACGCCTTGAATAGTGAATATTTAATTCACTTTATAAAATATTCCCCTTAGTGCCCTTAATGTTTTAAATATTCCATTTAAAACATTTAATTTTTCATGTGCAATTTTATCTCCAAGTACATAAAACATTTCACCTGGGAAAATAAGATATTTACCGACAACACTTTTACATTTACATTTTTTTCACCTAGAACTTCAAATATTTCATCTAAAATATGTCCCATGCTTTTACCTCTTCCCAACGTCCACATTTAAAATGCTTCACCTTTTAAAATGAAAGCATTTAATTTGGAATTAGGAAAAATTTAGATAAAAATGTTTTTTAAAGCCCACTTCAAGTAGTTTAAAATTGTGTCACGGGCAAGATTAAAAATTATTTCAATTGTTTCTCCCTTTATTTTAAAAAAGGAAAATGTAATATTTAAATTTTTATTAACGGCTCCTTAAAGCTCTTTACCTGGAGACTTCACTTGGGTCCGCCACTACCATGTGTCAACATTTTGCTAACCCTGTGGGTATTAAAGAGCTTGCACTTTATTTGAATGATCTAGTGAGGAATAGCCTAGATCGTGCTGTATTTTGCATCTTTAATCTCCTTTGTTGATTTCTTTTTCCTGTTTCTCCACATTTTTTCCCTAATTTCTACTTGATGCTTTGTGCTCACAGGATCCATGCTCTGCAACTTCTGTCTATTTAACAATGGAAGCCTATTTGAACATACACACCTCTTCTTAAATATTTTTCACACCTTTTCAACACATACGTTTTGTGAATATCCTGCAGGAATGTTGGTGCCTCTTATTCAATTCATTTTCTTGTAAGTTTCTGAGGCTTTTCAATAGATACCTCCCTATGTGTACCACACACTATAATGGCATTCCATTCTCTAGAATGCATTTCCCCTCCCATTTCAGTTGCTTGAAATTTCTAAAAAAATTATTTGCCTCCCCTGCTCCAATGGATGCCCATCTCATTCAAGCATTCCATTTATTGCAATTCTTTTATATATGTGAGGATCTCCTCTTGAACTGCACCATAAGATGATGGCCTCTTAGCTCAAAATAAACTTACAATTCACTTTCTCATTTGATGATGCCTCCTACTTTAGATTCTCTCATCTCTTGTAATATCATATTTCCCCTATCTTTTGGTATGTGGCCATTGCCTCAATGGATCTCCATATCACTTTTCAAGCCACACCCTCATTAGCATTTCTTGGTGTGTTTCATTTGTCAGGTAGTTTCTAAAATATTTTCAACAAATTCATTTTTGACACATGTGTTCCTTCTCTAGGCGTTCCATCATAGCTTTGATGGTTGTCCATTATGCAATCTCCTTAATAGGAGATTGATCCCTCCTCTATGCCTTTTCTATGTTACGTAGAGCCACACTAGAATGAATGTCTTTAGGAATTTTTTTGATGTGTTTTCCCTTCTCCAATACCTCCTCAATATGCATAATGGTTACCTATTTGCATAGTCAAACATTTTCAATGTTGTCTTCAATGAATGCTTGTTATTCAATCCTAAAACTATCAAGGTAACAACCAACCTAAGGTCCCCAAATGAATCATATGCATCTCATTTGATGCCCACACTTCTCAATATCATTTTCAAGCCTTCTGAAGATATGCTACATGGTTCACTGAGTCATTCTCATCCTTCAATCTATAATGCACAAGCTATAAATTGACCCAATATCTAAGTGAGAATCAACCATAGAGCTCTCTGTATCAAATTCATCTTATGCAGCCTTAAGTATTTTCTGGTCTCTTCCAAAATGCCCCTTTTGCAAAGACATTTAAAAGGTAAGCCCTTAGCAAGAGAGATCACCATCCAAATTTGTCAAAATTTGAAATTGAACACCATAAATCTTCATACAATAAAATTTTTCTTTTAGTATATGTAAATTCTCAAACATTCTAGCAAGATAGAATGGTGTAGTGACTTTATCCCATGGTAACTCAAACATGACACCCTTTCCTTCAATTTGAACTTCAAGACATTAATTCCTTTTGGGGTTAGTCAACCAATTCTAGTTATTTTCCATGTGGAAGAATATGACTTTCTAAAGCAATACAAATATATTTTCATCTTCATTTGTAATATTGTAACATTTACAACATTATAACCATGTAGAGACGTTGGGCCCCATTTGGCCCAACTAAAAAAAAATCTTTTTCAAACAAATTTTCTGTTCAAATAATCTGATATTTTCTTTTGAATGCATCAAAAGTGAAGATTTGAAATGGGTTTGCATTAAATCTCACTTTTTGGCTCATTTGGAAAATGAGAAAAACTGGACAAGTGGGCTCAGGAGTTGCCTTTGAAAACTGGGAAAATGACCTCCTGAAGTCATAAAAACTTGCAGGCTTGTAGAAATCTGACACAAGAATTGAATGCAATAGACATTTTGGAAAAAGGAGTCACGAGGTGAAATTTTTTCAACCTCAAAGTTGCTCAGTTGAACTTTCTACAACACCCTTTCCGAACCAATTAAAACTGATCCAATCTCTAATTTCCAAAAGTATCAAATCGACTCTTGAGAGGCTGCCATTGGAGATATAAGCAAATTTGGGTACACTGATCATGTGTGCAAGAGGAATTTCCTTGAATCATGTCCCATCAAAAGATATTGAAGGTCAAAGTTGACCTCTCTCAAAGGTTTCAAAAGCTCCAGGTGCAAAATTGAATAAATTGCATTTGGTTGACCTGGTAAAAATGGAAAATCAGCTCATGAAACTTTGAAACCTGACATGGGAGAACATCTTGGTATAGAGAATGCAAAGAGATAATAATTTTGACTTGATAGTCATCTGGTTGCAAAATGCAAGCTCAAACAGGAGGCTACTTTGCAAAACTGAAAGTTTGCAAACAATAGAAAAGTGCCAAAACCCTCCAGCTTCACTTTTCGGAACCCCATCAAAACTCATCGTGGGAAGTTGAAAATTGGCATGCCTACTCACATAGGACACATGAGTGAGCTTACAAATGGGTTTTGCATGAAAATCAACAAGAATCAAATAGTGACCCTCTAAAGTAGGTCACTTAGCTAGATTCTTCATGTGCACTTTTGAAAAATGCAAAGGCAATTTTTTTGAAATGGGCACTTCAAATTTGCAAAATTTGAGAGTTCCAATAGTGGCTCTGATTGGGGATGTATGCCCCTATGGGCATAGCAAGATTCCAAATCTCTGGGGAGTAGACCAAATACTGAGTCCATCATGTGTCCTCAAACTGCTCCTTTATTCATCCTTCTTTTTCAACTTCATCTGGTGACCCCAGGCCACCAAATGCAAACAATGGGAGTCAACATTTACCTCTGTCAAACACAATTCTATAAAAAGAGTTGATCTCCCTCAACTGATGATTTCCTTTGTCAAACCACAACAACATGAACAACTGCATCTATGCAAACACAAGTATCAGGCTACCTTCATGCAAGTGGAACTTTCTCTTTGTTTATCTTTGTCACATGGTATCCAAATCAAATAGGCTAGATCATCACCACTCTCTTCATTCTCTACTTTTGTATCGACTGGCAACATGAGAGGATAGTGATCAAGACCACATTCACTAACCCTCTCATAATGATCATACTTAGAGGAGATATCACAACTAAAAAACAACATGCAATCCTCCTATGTGTTGAGAAAATATTTCTCATGCATTTTTGTCTCCTCCAACTAAAATGCATCATTGGTTATCATATCTTCATCCCAGCAACACAACCCAAACACATTTCTACGTGTTTCAAGATTTTGAAAATCAGGTTTATCAACACCCATAATACCTTCATCTTCATTCAAAACATTGCATTCAGAATAAATGCCAACATCCCAAACAATGTTCTCCACCTCATGTTCATAGATGATTATCAACATTGAATATGTTACCAAAAAGGGAAAATTCAAGTACAGGTTCATATGAATCAGAAATTTCATTTGCAAAAAATTCATCACAGTGAGTGTTAAAGACACATTCACCAATGCAAGGTGTATTGAAATCAACATCATCTCTTGCTGCTTGAACACAAAAATCTAAAACATACTGCTCATGAGAGGAAATATGAATTGCAGATCCAGAAAAAAGTTCCTCATATGCATCTATATGATAACACAATCACATTCTTCATGTGCAAACTCATCATGAAAATTGTAACTAGTTGTACCAACATTTATATGGGTATGTACAAGATCATTATGGAAAAAATAGGACCTTATGTGGCAAAAAAAATAGAAAAATCAAAGTTAGGCAACTTGACATAAAAATTTGAATAAGTTATCTATATTATTTCAAAAATATGTAAGAATGGAATTTTTAGAAAATAGAATGTAGTTTCTAAAATACTAGGTTTATTTAAAAAAATAAAAAATCTATTTGGTGAAAATTTGTAATTTCAATGCAATAGTACTTAAATTTCAAGGAAAAAATAAGTAGGTGTCTATCTGACCACCCTAACCATAACAAAATGATCATATTTTTTAATAAAATTTTAGATATAAGTAGAGGACTCATGTCCCAATGTGATGCATATTTTTAGTATTTTTTTCCAAGTAAATATTTTTTTATGAATTTTTTATTACAACTTTTAAAAATATAAAACTCATATGTCTGAACACCTTAACTTATTCAAAACTTCATGAAATTAAAATTTTCTTTTTTAATCCTATAGTATGTGAAGCATAGAATGTGACGATGTTTTAGATTAAAAAAATGTGATATTGTTTGAAAGCTATAGATGTTTTTCAATCAGCCTATCAATTAGGACTTTAGTCGTAATTCAAACAGAAAATGAATAATAATAATTTTTTAAATTCAAGGTAAAGCATAATTTATACTGATTGAAAGCTAAGAATCTCCTTTAAAAACCCTTTTCATTTCATCAAATTTGGGTAAAAGAAAAGTTGTTAGCCACATACCCTACACATACCCATCATATCACCACTTTTTGGCCCATCATGATCCTACACATACCCATATCTACATTTTCACTTTCATGTACATCTACATAAATGCTTTCCTCATACAAACATTTAGTAATGGCTTCAAAGGTAGAAAAATGAATAAAATAAGGTAAAACATCAAGGAAAATAGGGATTACTTGTTCATCATTATCAATTGCTTGTATTGATTCATTCAATACGTCTCATGCATGCATATCCTTCTCTTTTTTCACACTGTTGCAACAATCAACAGGGTTGCATTCCTCCCTATCACACTGAAAATCATCATTTGTTTCTTCGTGGTAACTTCTGATAGGTGACTGCTTTGACTGAAAATCCTTCCATACTCTATCATTTGCAGTTGATACGCTGATGCTCCCAAAGCATTCTTTAGAACTGCAAGTTGCTTTATCTCATCATGTAAGATCTCATCAATGCTACATACACTCAAAAGATTGGTATAACCAAGTGTACTGCAGCACTGTTGATTACACATGTCTTCTTCAAACAAGATGTTCAATTCATATCCATCATATTCTTGTTCTTGTGAGCCTTGAGAAACATTTTCATCATCTTCATTAGGGTAATTTTCACTCAAAGAGATTAATTCCACCTCCTCCTCTTGAAAGGAATCACAATTACCAAGGCTGCAAATAGATTTGAAATCCTCTTGACCACCCATACAAGAATGATTTTTAGCTGATTACAAACTTCCATCTACAACACCATTGTTCTCATTAGGAAGACTTAAAACATCAGAATCAACATGATCTTCAACTATATATTCAAAATTCATAGATGAGAAAATACTTTTAGTATCATCTACATCATTGCAACTTTCATTTGCTACAAAAAATATGCTCTCTATTTTTGTATTTTCAAATCAAATGGAAGACACTTCACATGTTTCATTTATCTTTTCATGATCATCATGGCTGCAACATTCTTCTAGACATATTTCTTAAGTAGTTTGTTCAAAAACAACATCCTTATCACTGCATGATGCACTATCATTCTTGTCTTCTACTATACCATCTGCATCCATTGGACTAAATCTTGAAAAATTACCATCACATAATTGAGTTAAGAGATGACTTCCACATATATCTATCATTTCCTCAATTATTGAAAGCCATTGATATAAGCATTTAAGGCTAGGGTGCCTCAAGTGAACTGGCATGGTACTCAGACCTGGATTATAATTCTCAGAGAACAAATCAGTGCAAAATGATTCATCAGGTCTTTCTAATTCTAGTATAGCAAGAAAAAATTTCATAAATCTATCATGAAAATCATAGATAGATTCATCCTCTAATCTTTCTATATCACACAGTGCATCAAAGTATGATTCAGACTCAACCTTTTTTGCAATTTCCTCTTCAAATTCTTCTTGAGTATGCAGACTTCTATCTTTAGACAAGCATTCATCATTCACTATTGAATCATCTTTAAAAGTATCAAGGAAACATGTTCTGAGCTCACACCATGAATCTATGGAATGCATTGGTTAGCAAGTAAACCAACCTTTAGCCATACCTTCTAAAGTTCTTACAAAAAAATTCATGATAACATCTTCTTCAATCTGATAATCTTCCAACAAATCAATGAAACATTGTACATGTCTTGATGCTGATTCTTCAAAATTATATCTAAACTTAGGAAAATTTTCATTAATTCTTCTTGGGATAGAATGCGAGTAACCTTGGATTTTACTAAAATATAAAGGGTTGTATCTTTCATTATCGAACACCTTCCTTTGAGGACAAGGTTGTGTTCTAGGCATGGTACTAGAGCTTGTAGAGGGAGAATTAGGACAACCATACATTTTGCAAATGAAAATTATTCCCTCTATAACTATTCAATTGTAATATTCAACCTCCCTTGATTGTAGTGCTTAATTTCAATAAATAAGGGGACCAAAGTTTTCTAAGATGTTCAAATATGCGAAGAATACTTGGAAACATTGTAGCTACTACCAATTTTCTGGAAATATTGTAAATATCAAAATGTAGTCACCTCTTCATCAGGTTCTTTTGAAAGGGTCTCCACCTCTCTTCATAGAGGACTGAACTTCAAACAACATGAAGTTCTTGCACAAATAATTTTCTTTCTGAGTTCCTTTCACCAGCAGAGCACCACAAATCATGAATTCTTTAGGTTCACTGCAACAAATTCTTTCTCCAAGTTTGAAATCCTTCAGTATTTGAACAAATTCAGAATGGAAAACAATAATATGAATCTCTACAATTGATATGAATCTATGATTAACAATCTGTAACCAAATTTTTGAGTGCATCCCTAGCAGAGTTGCCATTGTGTTGGTGCTCCAAAGTTAACTAGATCAATTGAATCCTAAAGAATTATCCAATTTATTATACTCAAACTCAAAGGGGGATTTGGCCAGCTAAGAAGATTTAGTTAAAGACTAAGATATTCTACACTTCTAGCTCTATAGAACCAAGGTGGGTCAACCTATACAATGCCCAAAACTTAATTAACTCATACACACTGACATTACTTTTTATAGCAGATAAATCCCAATGAAAATATATTAAGAAAAAAGTTGACAACCTCGAATCTAGCTACATTCTCAGTAACTCAACACTTAATCAGCAATTGGGAAGCAGAACTCACTAAACCACAACCAAACAACAAGGATTAAGAATTATTTTGAATTTATAAAAAAATTCTGAGATGCACTAAGCTGCAAGATAAATCAATGCCTAATTCTGGGCCATGGAGTCAAACACATAAAATGAATTCAACAAAAAATAGACTCCAACCAGTGGATTTATATTGTTAATGCTTTGCATGAACTGTTAATGTCTTACATTAACAAATCCTCTTATGTTATCAATCAAATTCTCCTTATCAAATCCAACCTGTACACTTGAAATCATTGTTATCTACTCAAAGTATTTAGCCATTTCTTTGAAATAGACCAATAAACAAATAGCACAATCTCATGAAATTTGAGATGAAAAACTCAAAGATAATTGCTATTATTGAATTCATATGATTTAACTATACAAGTATGGAGACAATTTGAAGATATTCATGAATGTGCAAACACTTTGAAGACATTCATGATTTATTTGCACAAACTGGTTGTATTTGCTCATAAAATCAGAAATTATAGCTTAAAGACTCAAATTATGACTCAGAATTTCACATTTTCTATCTACCCAACCCCATACAAGAATTCAGAAAAAAAAAACTCAAACTCAAAACCATTTACAATTGAGAAGATAAGAAAAGAAACAGAAAATAGAAGCAATCGTAAAACTGATCAGTTGAAGACATCTGGAAGCCTCTTTCCCATTGATCAAAAAATTTGCAAAGCCTCTCTCCTCTCTCTGCAACAACAAACTTTTTCCTCCAATTTTTCTTTTACTTAGTTGCTTAGCAACAAAAAATTTGACCATGTGAAAAAATTCTCACCATTTTCACCTAGCTGTGTAAAATTTCCTTTTTCTACCTGTGAAAGCTTCTTTTTGTGCCCTTTTATTATGTTGGAGCTGCTCCTTACTTTATTTATCTTCAACAAATAAAGTCTTTGTTTTAATAAAGGGACCCCTTGAATAGTGAATATTTAATTCACTTCATAAAATATTCCCCTTAGTGCACTTAATGTTTTAAATATTCCATTTAAAACATTCACCCTTTCACGTGCAATTTTTTCTCTGAGCACATAAAACATTTCACTTGGGAAAATAAGATATTTACCCACAACACTTTTACATTTACATTTATTTCACCCAGAACTTCAAATATTTCATCTGGAATATGTCCCATGCTTTTACCTCTTCCCACTGTCCACATTTAAAATGCTTTACCTTTTAAAATGAAAGCAGTTAATTTGGTATTGGAAAAAATTTAGATAAAAATGTTTTGTCGAGACTACTTCAAGAAATTTAAAATCATATCACGGGAAATATTAAGAATCATTTCAATTATTTTTCCCTTTTAAAAAAAAAGGAAAATGGAACATTTAAATTTTTTATTATCGGCTCCTTTAAAGTACTTTACCTAGAGACTTCACTTGGGCCCACCACTGCCATGTGTCAGCATTTTGCTGACCCCACGGATATTAAAGATCTTGCACTTTATTTGAGCAATCTGGAAGGGAACAACCTAGATCGTGTTGCATTTTGCATCTTTAATCTCCTCTATTGATTTCTTCTTTTGCTTATTTCTCCACATTTTTTCCCTAATTTCTACTCAATGCTTTGTGGTCATGAGATCCATGCTCTGCAAATTCTCTTTGTTTAACAATGGTGGCCTATATGAACATAGACACCTCTGCTTAAAGATTTCATATGCCTTTTCAACACATACATTTTGCGAATATCGTGTAGGAATGTTGGTGCCTCTTATTCAATGCATTTGCTTGTAAGTTTTTGAGGCTTTTCAATAGATACCTCCATGTGTGTACCACACACTATAATGGAATTCCATTCTCCAGAATGTGTTGCCCCTCCCATTTCAACTGCTTGAAATTTCTAATACTTTTCTCTACCTTCCCTACTTTGATGGATGCCCATCTTATTCCAACATTCCATTTATTGCAATTCTCTTATATATGTGAGGATCTCCTCTCAAACTGCACAGTAAGATGATGACCACTTAGCTCAAAATAAACTTACAGTTCACTTTCTCATTTGATGATGCCTCTTGCTTTAGATTCTCTCATCTCTTGTAATATCATATTCCCCCTATTTGTTGGTACGTGGTTGCTGCCTTAGTGGATCTCCATATCACTTTTCAAGTCGCACCCTCATTAGCATTGCTTGGCGCGTTTCATTTGTTAGGTAGTTTCTAAAAACAATTCAACAAATGCATTTTTGACACATGCATACCTTCTTCAAGTGTTCCCTCATAGCTTTTATGGTTTTCCATTGTGCAATCTCCTCAATATGAAATTGATCCCTCCTCTATACCTTTCTATGTTGCGTAGAGCCATGCTCGAAAGAATGTCTTTAGGAAATTCTTTGATGTGTTTTCCCTACTCCAATGCCTCCTCAGGATGCATAATTGCTACCTATTTACTGAGTCAAACATTATCAATGTTGTCTTTAATGAATGCTTGTTATTCAATCCTAATACCATTAAGGTAACAACCAAACTAAGGTCTCCAAATGAATCAGATGCACCTCATTTGATGCCCACACTTCTCAATATCATTTTCAAGCCTTCTAAAGATATGCTACATGGTTCACTGAGTCATTCTCATCCTTCAATATGTAAGTAACAAGCTATAAAGTGACCCAATATCTAAGTGAAAATCAACCATAGAGCTCTCTACATCGAATTCATCTTATCTACCCTTAAGTATTTTATGATATCTTCCAAAATGCCCCTTTTGGAAAGACATTTAAAAGATAAGTCCTTAGCAGGAGAGATCATTGTCCAAATTTGTCAGACTTTGAACTTGAACACCATAAATCTTCATACAATTAAATTTTTCTTTTAGTATATTTAGATGTTCAAACATTCTATCAAGATTGAATAGTGTAGTGAGTATATCCCATGGTAACTCAAACATGACACCCTTTCCTTCAATTTGAACTTCATGACATTAATTCCTCTTGGGGTCAGTTATCCAAGTCTAGTTATTTTCCATGTGGAAGCATATGACTTTATAAATCACTACAAATGGATTTCCATCTCCATTTGTAATATTGCAACATTTACAACAATATAACCATGTAGAGCCATTGGGCTCCATGTGGCCTGACTAAAAAAAATCATTTTGAAACTTTTCTACTTAAATGATCTAAAATTGTCTTTTGAATGCATTAGAAGTGAATATTTGAAATGGGTTTGCATTAAAACTTACTTTTTGGATCATTTGGAAAATGAGCAAAACTAGACAAGTGGGTTCAAGAGTGGCCTTTGAAAACTAGGAAAAAGACCTCATGAAGTCATAAAAACTTGCAGGAATGTAGGAATCAGACCCAAGACTTGAATGAAATAGATAGTTCAGTGAAAGGAGTTAGGAGGTGAAATTTATTCAACCTCAAAGTTTCTTAGTTGAACTTTCTACAACAACCTTTTTGAACCAATTAACACTGATCCAATCTCCAATTTGCAAAAATATTAAATCAACTCCTGGGAGGTAGCCATTGGAGATATAAGAAAATTTGGGTACACTGAGCACATTTGCAAGGATAATTTCCATGAATCATCTCCCATCAAAATATATTGAAGGTCAAAGTTGACCTCTCTAAAAGGTTTCAGATGCAAGTGCAAAACTAAATAAATTGCATTTGGTTTTGACCTAGTAAAAATAGCAAATAAACTTGTGAAACTTTGAAACATGACATGGGAGCACATCTTGTTATACAGAATGTAGAGTGATAATAATTTTGACTTGACAGTCATTTGGTTGCAAAATGCAAGCTCAAACGAGAGGCTACTTTGCAAAACTAAAAGTTTGCAAATAGCAGAAAAGTGCCAAAACCCTCCAGTTTCACTTTTTGAAACCCCATCAAAACTCATTATGGGAAGCTAAAAATTGACATGCCTACTCACATAGGACACATAAGTGAGCTTGAAAATTTGTTTTGTACAAAAATCAACAGGCCTCAAATTGTGACCTCCAAAGTAGGTCACTTAGGCAGATTCTTCATGTGCACTTCTGAAAGTGCAGAGGCAATTTTTTTGAAATGGGCACTTCAAATTTGCAAAATTTGAGAGTTCCAATAGGATGCACAATATGAGTTAATAGGGGCCTATTTGTGATTATGTAAATGTCAAATAGGTCTTGGGATGCATAATTCAATGTGAAAGTGTGATTAAATACACTTTACAACATTAAAATATGGCCCACATAGCCTAAAAGGGCACAAGAACCAATGTGAATGTGCAAGAGACATTACAAAACTAATTTAACATTAAGATTAATTCAAAAACCTTATATATTGATGTGATAATGTTATTAAACACATTTTATAATGTTGAAATGGGGAGAAATAAGTTTATTAAGTCTAGGAAAGCATGAAAGTCCTTTACAATATTTTACAACACCTTCACAAGACGTCAATAAGCACATTTAATTTAGTGTACAAGGGTCCAAGACCTAGTGTGGATACATAAAATTCTTTGCAACACTATATTAAGACCTCATTAAGTCCATTTTATCATGAATTAATCCCATGTCAAGCAAAGGGTCCTTTTTTCTACGACACATTTAGCCCCCACTTTAGTGAGATGATGAACATGCTTCAAACTCACACTAAAGTAGACATAAAAGAGAGATCCACATGTAGGTCAAGCCCCCAAAATACAAAATCATGCAAATGTAAGGTGGAAAGAAAGACGAGGTGGAAAAGATGTACTCACTTTGGGCCAACATGACTTCTTGGTTGTTCGTCGGGTGAGAAGGCCGAAAGAAGTAGTTTAGTGAGAAATTCATGCTAGTGTGTTGGCTTCCCACCGTATAATGAGAAAATTCATGCCATTTCTGGCTTCTCATCATACTAACCATACCAAAGTTATGCTCCTGATAACTTTGATAAGGTACCACAATGAAAAATGATTTTTGTAAATATTTTTGAATGATATGTAAAAGTTTTGTTAAAGGGGATTTTTCTTTGTTCATGTAACATCTTCTTCTTAGGGAGCATTGTGCCTAATTTCTCCAAGAGAGGATAGGTCAAGAGGTTGGATCGTTATCCATGGGATGCCTTGTTCGTATCAAGCCACTTTAGTTGATCATTATCCCTAGTGCCAGATTGTTATCAATGGGATGCCTTGTTCGCATCAGGCCACTTCAATTGATCACACACTCTTGGAAGGCATCAAACCCAATGACACCACCAAGGAGAGGACACATCACAAGAAAAAGTAAATCACACAATGAAATTTTCTTGAAAATTTTGTCTATGTATGCCCCCACTTTAAAGCGGTTGCTACACACTTGTCTGTGAGCAATTGCTTTAAAGTAGAATAAGGTGTGAGAGCTTATTCGAAAAGCCCTATGCCAAGTCATATGTTTTTTATAAGCTACGTCATGAAGAAAGAGAGTATGTCACATATGATTCATCTTTAAGACATGTCATCCACATCCCAAGCTTGCTCTTATACATTCATGAAAGGTTAACTATTAGCCAAAAGAGACAATGACAAGTGACATATAGGGATAAGGCTTTCTAACCCTTTTCCCCCACTTAGTGTAGGAAAAAGGTGAGCCAAGCATGAATGATGGTATGTTTCCCCTTGCAATGGATGCAAAACATGTAATAGTGAGTATGTTATGGTACTAAAACTATTACAGGGCAAGGAGCAGCAACTAATGTTATTTATATATTGACTTAGGATGTACCAAGGGTAAAAATTTCTTGGTAGAGTGGTTGGTGATAGTATGGATGTTGAGTGAAGGGTTGTTGTATGGGTTGATGGCTATGAAAGGACAATCATGAAGACCATGAGTTGGAAGAACGAGGGTGGGTGTATTGTGAGCTTGTTTCTTAGTACACATAGGGTGATGATGAAGGGTTGAATTGTGTTGAGTAACAATAGTAGTGAGGATATGAGTAGAAGGCTTGAGTTGTTTGTTTGTTTTCTCAAAGGTATCATTCGTATGTTTCATAATATCAACCCTAGGAGGAGAGCTAATATGTTCATCACATGTCATAATGGAATTTGGTAACATAGATTCATCGCTCATAGGGGAGGCATCAAGAGAAAGATAGCTAGGAGTTTCATGGTTACAAGTGATTGGACTTTTTTGTTTAAATTTTCCACCACAATATCTTCTAACACTAAACTATATTCTTCATGTGTAGAGAAGATGTTAGGAGAAGAAAAGGGTAGATTGTCATGATTATTGATACTAGGTAAGGTAGGGGAAATTATTTCAGCTTTGTGTGTCAAAATGTTGTTGCAAGGGGAGGAGGAGGAAGACAAGCAATACTTGCATGATCTTCAATAATTGTGTCTTCTTTCATCAAGATATCTACATCACCAATGGGTGAGATATTAGGAGAATAACAAGTATGATTATAATTATTATTGATTCTTGAATCCTCTTGTGTCAAAACTTTAGTGGATGAGCTAGAAGAAATGAATTCTTTAAGAGTTTCATCTAACATGTCTAAGTCATCACTACAAAAAGGTTTGGGGGATAAGTTATCATCAATTTGTTTAGGCTTCTCATGACAAGCTTTAAAGGATGAAGTGAGTGAGACAAAGTTATGAAGAACTTTATCTAACTTGTCTACATCACCACTACTAAGAGGCTTAGATGAGAGGGTTGTTCAAAATTGGATCGCTTGTTTCATTAGATCATTTGATGTGTTTTGTGATTGATTGTTTATATGTGCTAATGTTTCCTCAATGTAAGCTAATCTAAAAGGACTATGAAATAGAGTTGAAAATGGAACTTGCAAGAGTCTAAATGCCATGAATGTAAACAATGCTTAGTGGTAATGATTTAGATTTATGAGAAGTTATGTAAAATGCAATGTAAAGACATAGGATGCAATGCAACTTTTCAGATTTCAAACAAAGTAATTTACTGAGGAAACTATGCAATAATTTGAAAAATGAATGATTGGAAATGAAAATGTGAATTTTAACCATGCATGAAATGAACTATTTGAAGTGAAATCTAGTGAAATTCATGCTAAATAAATGCAATTGACTGATATATACAAGTTAGGCACCAAACAAAAGCCTAAAAATAAATTTCTAAATTTTGTAAAATGTTGTTTTGGGGGTGAAAAGGGATTGATTCGCCGAGGTGGCAAATGAGTCGGTATGGAGAGCTTTTCAAACTTTTCAGAATTTTCAGAAATGTTTGAGGGATTTTGATGCCTTTTTAGTGCTATGATGTAGAACTAAATGAAAAATATAGAGTTTTAGAAAATTTACATGAAATTAGATGCCAAAAATGCAACCTAAATGCACTTTTTATGAATGCAAAATTTAACACCTAGCATGAAAATGAATCATGCAAAACCTAGCAAAGCTAGATCATGATGATAAAGGACTCCAAATAAAACAAGAAAGTATTTTTAAAAGAAAGTTCCACCAAAATGAAGCAGGGATTTTGGCACCTAAATCCTACCTTGTTCTTTTAGGGTTTTCACCTAAAGGGGAAAGATGGGCCAAAATGCACAATGTCAATCCAAGATTAATGCAAGAATGGATTTTGTCTAAGCTAAAACAAATTCAAATGTAATGAAATTATTTAAATGAATGAAAGCTAAAGATCTATATACTATGTTTGAGAAAACACATTGTGTAATGCAACAATAAACTAGAAATGAATGCAAAACTTAACAAAAATGACCCAAACTGAACGTGTACGCCTGGAATCTTGATGAGGGATGGGAATTGATTTTGGAATGTTGAAGATGCTAATTTTTAGGCCTTGTGGGACTCATTCACCATTCTAGGAAAATTAGTCCAAGTTTCGCAAAAATAAACCAGAGCCCATTTCAGACAAAAGGGTATCTAAAAAAATAGAAAACCAAAAACTGACCTTGGAGTGGGACTCATTTTCTACTCATGGTGAATGAGTCCACTTTTGAATTTTTGAATATTCAAAATTGAAATCCAAACCTTTCGGTCTGCACTTTGATTCACTGCAGGTGTCTGCTTCCAAAACTCTGATTTATGAACCTATAAGTGGATTTTTGTTGACATTTTGACTTGAACAAAGAGGAGAAGACGTGTATACAGCTTGACCTTCAATGATTTTCAAACTTCCGAGGGACCCTAAGAAATCTACATACAAACAAAAACAAGAGAGAGAGAGAGATGTTGAATATTAGGGCATGGGGGTTTGCCTTGGTCAAACCTTGTTTAGGTAATTAAACCAAAATGATGAAATAATGGAATGACACATGCAATAATGGAGTTTATTACCTTGCCATGATGATTGATCTTGAAATTCTACAACAAAACATAGATGATCTTCCCTTGAAAGTCTAAAAATTGATGTCTTAATGCCTTGAAATGATAAAACCCTAAGTTGCTTGACTTGAAAGAGAATATTGGTGAATGAAAAGATGTAAGAATGTGAAAATGAGTTAAAAAACTTTTATTTATAGGAAATTCACCTAACTTACCCATTAATACCTCATCATAGGCTGACATGATGAAATAATAAACTCAAATTTCACCTTTTTCCCACTCAAAGGTCAAAATTGGACTAAATGGGAATCATTCACCACACATCGTGAATGAGTCCCACCTGGATGGGACTGATTCATCATGCATGGCGAATGGGTCCCACAGGGGCCAATTTGATAGTTTAGATGCTAAGAGATAAGGAAATAAGGTCTAAAATGCAACCTTGTCGGGTATTTAATCAATTTAAGCCTCGGAATGCACAATATGAGTTAATAAGGGCTTGTTGGTGATGATGTAAATGCCAAATATGGATTGGGACACATAATTGAATGTGAAAGTGTGATTAAATACACTTTACAACACAAAAAATGTGGTTTGCATAGCCTAAAATGGCACAAGAATCAATTTGAACATGGAAGACACATTACAAGACTAGTTTAACATTAAGTTTAATTAAAAAACCTTCTAGATTGATGTGATAGTGTTATTAAACACATTTTATAATGTTGAATTAGGAAGAAATTAGTTTATTTAGTCTAGGAAAGCATGAAATCCTTTTACAATATTTTACAACACCTTCACAAGATGTCAATAAACACATTTTATTCAGTGTGCAAGGGTCCAAGACCTAGTGTGGATACATAAAATGCCTCACAACACTAGATTAAGACCTCATTAAGTCCATTTTTTCATGAATTAATCCCATGTCAAGAAAAGGTTTCTTTTTTCTATTGCACACAAACAACGGGTTCTTATAGTTTAATCCCCCTCAACAACCAACTCAACCTGTCAAAAACCAAGTAGCAGTTGCTAAAGCAGTGATACCTTATAGTTATGGAGATCGAAAATTAAAGTTTACACCTTTACTAGACACTCTTCATAACACCATGTCCCAACTTATACAACAACAAATGATTTATTTACCTATTGTTAAACCACTGGATCCTACTAAGCCTTTGCCTCCAACCTTTCAACTCAACACTTATTGCCATTATCATAGACAAAATGGACATGATATAGAATAGTATAAGTGTCTTAAACACATAGTGCAAGACCTCATTTATTTTGGCCATCTATCTATTTCCAATGTTAATGTTAAAGGAAATAGGTCTGTTGCCCCACCAAATCAAAACTTGAAATTTTTTACCAATCTGATGCATGAACATAATGTGTCATTTGTCAAAGCTAATGAAACTCAACACAATGATGTCATGATTGTTCATGCAAATGTTGTGTGCATTCTAATCCTATTCTAGATAACCCTACTATTGATACTATACAAGAACTGGTAAGTGCGATAGACATTATCCCTCATAAGGGCCAACTTAAGTGAACCGTAGATTTTTGGGTAGGGATTTATAGACTACTCTTGCACTCTTAGGATATTTCACCTAAAAAGAGAGCTCAATAAACCCACCAAAAGTCTAGGTGGTTCACTAAAACTAAGATGTGTATGATGCAATTAAGGCTAAATGAAATGATCTAAATACAACTATGAAGTGTAATTGACTGATTATGAATGCAAAACCTAATAATTATGCAATGTTGGAAAACACAATGTGATATGAAAATATGAACTAAACATGAACAAATGCAAAACATAAATGAAGAAGGTTGAATCAAAGAGAACCTGGAAGTCTGATGAAGGTTTTGGAGTGTTCTGAATGCTAACAAGAATCATTTAAAATCACTAGTGGGACTCATTCGCCACTAATGGAAAATTAGTCCTACTTCTGATGAAACTTTTGGAAATTGGTTTCTGAGTGTCGAGATCCAAAATTTAACAAAATCTAGATTTCCAACCTTAAGGTGGGACTCATTCGCCACTAATGGTGAATCAGTCCACTCCCAAAAGTCTATGAAATCAGGGACCAATTCTGTAGCACTAGATCTGAGGTTGTCTACTTAGCGGGTTGATGGAGTCAAATATGTAGAAAATAGACAAAATGTCTTCTCCAAGCTTGAAATAGGCTGTAGTTGAACTGAAACACTTTGTTGACTTCTTTTCCACTTTTCAACACCTCAATGCTTGACAAATCTACATACACAACACATGCAAAAGGGGAAAAATGGTTAAGGGCTAGGGCAAAGGTATTTTCCTTGGTCAAATTCCACTTTGGTTATCAAACCCTTAATGAAATAATGAAATGGAAGAGAATGATAAACAAATAACATGCAAATTCTATCAACTTACAAAACCCTTGTTGAAGAAATATGAAGATATATCAATGGTTGATCTTGATACTTGATTGATGCTTGATTGAAAGATGCAAAGTGCTCAAATGCTAATTGAATGCTTAGTGAATGAAAATATTTCTTGAATGAGTTAGGAGATCTAAAATGAGGAGAAAAATACATATTTATACACAATTGTGCCTTAGTAACCTGATGATACATCATCACAGGCCGACATAAGGTGATTTTAAATAAAAACCCAAAAGAGAATTTGAAATATTTTGAATTTGGAGCTAAGAGGGACTCATTCACCACCCATGGTGAATGGGTCCCACCTTGGACTTAAAAGTGGGTGTCAAGAATTATCTTCCATTTAATGTTTTTTTCATGTTTACATTCAAAAACACACTTAATTAAGCCTTATAAGGGCATAAAAGTTGCAAATAAATCATAAGAAAGGCATAAAGAGTGAAAATAATCCTAGAAAAGCATGAAATCTTTTTACAAGACTTTATAACAATTTAAAATAGGACTTAATAAGTGATGAAAAGGTGATTTTTAGGTGAATTGTAATGAATAGAGTCTAGAAAAGTGTATAAACGTTTTACAACACTTCACAACACCTTCACAAGATGTCGTAATTTGAATTTTAAGGACCTAATGTGAATGCAGAAGTCACATTGCAACATTAAATCAAAGAAAATTTGACCAAACATCAAGAGGAAAGGCCTAAAATACCATGAAAATTTCCAAGGGGACATTTTTCTATGGCTCATTTAGCCCCCACTTTAGTGAGAGGATGAACTTGCTTCAAACTCACACTAAAGTAGCCATGCATATCGAGAAGGATTTCAATGCACTTATTTTAGCATGATGGAATGACAACGATCAAGGGGGATGATCAAGCCCCCAAGATTAAGAGCCCATGGAAAACTAAACATAAGAACAAGGGAACACAAATGTGAAAGAAAAATAAAAGTCAGATGAAGCTTTGATTGTCTATCCAACTAGTTGTGGATTAGATCTAGGTTGTTTGTGAGAAAAAGAGAATGCATACTCACTCTAGGTAAACATAACTGATGATGGTGTGTAGGGTGAGAAAACCCAAAAAGGTGAAGTACATACGCTAGTTGGCATGCACTTCACAAACACATAGGTTGCTATGGGGAAAGTTGTGCCACTAAATGCACTTCCCACTCAACCATATCAAAGTTAGACCTCCTGATAACTTTAACAAGGTGCCACAAAGGAAAATGATGGTTTGTGCTTCATGAGACAAGAAAATATTCATATTCTTAGAACTCATGAACAAAGAGGAAGGTGTCACAGGCATGCAAGTTGCATTATGCAATGTGGAAAAAATGTAAAATGTAAAAATGCAACATGCAAAATGTAAAAGATGTTCAAAGGATTCTTGTTAAGTTCATGCAAGATTTATAACTTAGGGGACATTGCGTTTAGTGTCTCCAAAAGAGGACCAATCAAAGAATAGAATATGCAAAACTAAGGAGATGTAGTGTGTCGCATCGAACCACTAAGAGGAATGTAATATGCTAAGAGAGATCACACTTATGAAGGACATCATACCCAATTTCATCCACAAAGTGATAAACACATCGTATGAAGTGGCAAGGCTGCACTAAGAACCAAAAATACAAATGAAATGATGCCAATGTATGCCCCCCACTTTAAAGGCATTGCTACACATCATTCTATGAGCAATTACTTTAAAGTAGTGAAGGAAAAATGCAAAAAGAGGAAATCAAGACATGAGATCCAACTTGGAAATCCCCAATGCCAAGTCATATGTTTCCAAGTTAGGCTATGTCATGTAAACAAAAAAGAGAACAAAAGAAAAGAGAGTTGACCCCTAGAAAAGAACACACTAAACACATAGGGATCTATGGATTTGGGGTCAATATGTCCATTGCTGCAATGTTTTTATGAAAGATATTTGAATTATCATCATTCCCCAAAGTGCATAGAACTCGAAGAATGACACAAAGAGAGTGAAAACAAAAGAAAAAGACATGTCCATTTTAGGTCAACATGAAAGAGAAATTTTGGTCTCAATGCATTGTGTCATCTCAAAAAGGAAAACACAAGTGAAATGAAAACAAAAAGGAAAAAGATTTTGGGTCAACATGAAGGAGACATTTTGGTTTCAATACCTTGCATCATTCCAAAAAGGAAAACACAATAAAAGACAAAGTAAAAGAAAAGGGATTGATTGGGTCAACATGGAAGAGACATAAGCCATCTCAATGATTTGTGTCATCCCCAAAAGGAGAACACAAAACAAAACAAAAAAGAAAAGGACTTTTTGGGTCAACATGGAAGAGACATAGGGCATCTCAATGCTTTGCATCATCCCCAAAAGGAGAACAAAAAGCAAAAGTGAAAAAGGCAATCCACAACATAGAGAAGAATAGAGGTATAAATAGAAGAAGTGTACAAAGAGAGAGAACATCAAACAAACGTTACAGGGGAACACAATACGCACATAAAACTAGCTAAAAATGTAAAAGGATCTATTAATGCAAATGTAAGTCAACCATTATATTGGTTTCTCAATCTTAAGTAATATATGCAAAAAATGACTAACATAGTTAAGCCACAAAGACAAATGCATTACAAGGACAAGGATAAAAACTTCCACAAATTGTAAAGCAAGAATGAGCCAAGGTAGGTGATGGGAAGGAGCATGCAATAGTGAGAAGGAAAAATTCTACAACTATCACATTATGAGAGGATTTTGTTTTAAGGGATCATAGGAAATCATTTGGTATTAGTGAAGTGATACTTGTCTAGTATTTCACTCAATGTTCGACATTATTTGGTTCAATGTCCAAGAACATGATGATATTTGCAATATGGTATGTTAGAATCTTTAGGATGAATGACCAACCTATTAGAAGGTGGTAAGAGTATAAGACCTCAGTTTAAAAGTAATTGAAGTCTCTTTCACATTCAAGTGGTGGATGAGTAGGATACTTGAGTTTTTTCAAAATTTAAGGTCATTTTCATTTACTAGTTTCTCCTTTTTCATGAATGGAAGAAGGAAGAGGACCCATGGAGATCCTAGCATCCTTGTCATCAGAATCAGGTAAGGGTCATTCACATGAAAGGAGAACGTTTAAGTCAGGAGGAGAATCAAAGATCATGGTACCATCATCTTGAAGTCTCCAATATTTAAAAGGAGGATTGTTAGTATGAGGAGGATCTTTATATCCTAGTCCTATTGCATTTTCTTCTTATGGTGTTTTTTAAAAAAGTTGATGAATGTTATGTTATGTTTTTGTATCACACCCTTGCTTACTTAAGATAGTAAAGTTATTTTTGTATGTTTCTTCAAGGTTAATTGATGTGTTTGTAACTTTATGATTGTAGTATGGGTGAGGATATGTTTGTTGAGAGGAACTAGGTCCACTTGATGGAGGGATTTTAGGTCCTTCTTGAGTCTTAGGATGTAGGTATCCAAAGTGATCAGGAGGTGTAACAGTTGGAAGATTTGGTGGTTTCATGGATGGGTGAAAGGCTGCATTGGCTTCAAGGTTATCAAGACATTCATTTAAGAACTTGTTCATGCTATCATCATCTTCTCCAATGATTTCAACATCATGAGGAGGAAAATCATGAGGAGTTGAAGGAGCATGAGGAAGCTCAAGGTCATTAGGATAACAGCCAAAGGCACAATTCGACATGTCTACTAAGGATTTCAATGAATTCCAAAACTTATTAAAATAAAATTCCATGATTACAATGAATGTAAGTAAACTAAGATGCGAGAAATAGGAGAAAACAAAGAATCTAGAAAGTAAATCAGAATGCAACTGCAAAAAATTATAATGCAGGAAATACCCAAAAAATGCAGAATGAAATGTGCAAGTGCACTGATTCACCTAGGGTGGCGAATGAGTCCAAGGATGATATTTTTTTTGTATTTTTAGTGATTTTAATGTTTTTTAGATGCAAACTAAGGATGCAAATGCAGATTTTCAGTTATTCAATGATATGATATGAAAAAATGAAATCTAAATGAGTCTTTCACTAATGCAATTTGAAGAAACCCTAATTGAATGTTGTTGCAAATGAAACATAGGATGCAATATGCAATTGAAATAAAAAATGTAAAGTGCTCACTATGCAAGTTCACCAAAATGAACTATAGATTTTTGGGTAGGGATTTATAGGCTACTCTTGCTCTCTTAGGATATTTCACCTAAAAGGAGAGAGATAAACCCCACCAAAAGTCAAGGTGGTTCACTCAAATTAAGATGTGTATGATGTAATTAAGGCTAAATGAAATGATCTAAATGCAACTATGAAGTGTAATTGACTGATTATGAATGAAAAACCTAAGAATTATGCAATGTTGGAAAACATAATGTGATATGCAAACATGAACTAAACATGAACAAATGCAAAACAAAAATGAAGAAGGTTGAATCAGATTGCACCTGGAAGTTTGATGAAGGTTCTGGAGTGCTCTGAATGCTGATAGGAATCACTTAAAGTTGCTAGTGGGACTCATTCGCCACTCATGGCGAATCAGTCTTGCTTCTGATGAAACTTTTGGAAACTAGTTTCTAAGTGTCAGGATCCAGAATATGACAAAATCAAGATTTCCAGCCTTAAAGAGGGACTCATTCGCCACTGATGGTGAATCAGTCCACTCCCAAAATTCTATGAAATCAGGGGCCAATTTTGTAGCATTAGATATGAGGTTGTCTACTTGTCGAGTTGGAGTCAAATCTACAGAAAATGGACAAAATATCTTCTCCAAGCTTGAAAGAGGTTGTAGTTGATTTGAAACACTTTTTTGACTTCTTGTCCACTTTTCAACACCTCAATGATTGAAAAATATGCATACAAAACACATGCAAAAGGGAAAAAATGGTTAAGGGTTAGGGAAAAAGGATTTTCCTTGTTCAAATCCCAATTTGGTAATCAAACCCTTAATGAAATAATGAAATGGAAGAGAATGATAAATGAATAAGATGCAAATGCTATAAACTTACCAAACCCTTGTTGAAGAAATATGAAGATATATCAATGGCTGCTCTTGATACTTGATTGATGCTTGATTGAAATATACAAAGTGCTCAAATGCTAATTGAATGCTTAGTGAATGAAAATATTTCTTGAATGAGTTAGGACATATAGAATGAGAAGAAAAGAACATATTTATACACACTTGTGCCTTTAAATAAAAACCTGAAAGAAATTTTGAAATATTTTGAATTTGGAGCCAAGAGGGACTCATTCGCCACCCATGGTGAATGGGTTCCACCTTGGACTTAAAAGTGGGTGTCAAGAATTATCTTGCATTTAATGTTTTTTGTTAGGCTTACATTCAACAACACACTTAATTAAGTCTTATAAGGGCATAAAAGGGGAAAATAAAGCATAAGAAAGGTGTAAATAGTGAAAATAAGCCTAGAAAAGCATGAAATCTTGTTACAAGACTTTACAACACTTTAAAATAGGACTTAATAAGTGATGAAAAGATTATTTTTAGATGAATTGTAATAAATAGAGTCTAGAAAAGTGTAGAAGTGTTTTACAACACTTCACAACAGCTTCACAAGACACCATAATTTGAATTTTAAAGACCTAATGTGAATGCATAAGTCACATTACAACATTAAATTGAAGCAAAATGGACCAAGCATTGAGAGGAAAGGCCTAAAAGACAATGAAAATGTCCAAGGGGCCATTTTTCTATGGCTCGCTAAGAAAAATCTTGATATTACTTTTTCTTCTAAGGATATTCTTCTAAATCTTCCCAATGGTCCTTTTTACATAGCCAGTCATATTTATGATAAGCCCACTAATGGGATACTCATAGATCTTGCCTATGGTGAGAATATGATCATTGAGGAATTTTTGGTATTACATGATCTTTATTAAGATTATTATGACAAACCAAGAGCATGGATCAAAACACGCAATGGTTTTGTGTGCCCTACGATAGAATAGAAAATTCTTCCATTATAGATAAGACCTAAGATAGTGAATGTTACATTCTCCATTATTCCACAATCTGATCAATTTTTTATATGGTTAGGCCATCCATGGATTTGCTCAATGAAATTTTTCCCTTTAATCATACACAAATTTTTAAAGTTTCCACTTGATAATGACATATTTACTGTTCACTATAGTGGCTTTAATCCTTTGTCTTCTAAAGGAAATTTCTCCTTAGAAGGCTTTTGGCCTAAGTCCATGGAACCTATCACACCTCACAAAGACTTCCTTTTCATTACTTACCAAAAGTTTAAAGCAAAGAAAATTTCTGAATTGTTCCTCCACAACATGTCCCCATCCACTTTTGATACTCCTATCCTAGATGAAACAATGATTCAATGTGAAGAAGAACCAACCCCTCAAAATAACCCAACACCCACAACTTCCCCCACATCATCTAAACGACCACATGATAATGATAACAACTTCATCTTGCCTCCTCGTATAAAACATGTTTATAAAGTAAATGAGAAAGTGATTGACCCACATCCTATGGTTCCTTCTATTCCTCCCCTTATGGAAAAAAAAGGAGCCTATGATGGATCAACCTGCTCTTACACCTGTACAACTTGAGAATAAAACCAAAAGAAATCGAGGTGCTAGGCACCGTAGGCGTCAATGTCATCTCTTTGCCTGCACATTACAAAATAAAGAAACCAAATAAAATCAACATCCACACGTGATAGAAGCAATGCATGATGATCCACCTCCCAATCACAATAAAATGATCCAATACAACAACCAAAACTCATAATACAACTGTCATGATTAAACATTGTCATCCATCCTCCAATTGTGATTAATCTGGATGATGATGATTTGAGATCACTAAAATTGATGAAGACGTGCATAATGATCTGAATACATTATTTTCCTCTTCCATGAGCTTACATGAAAAATCTCCTACAACAAGTGTACAACCTGGTACTTCACCTAGTTAAGCCCTTGCTCTTGTCCCTTTGCCCACTTCTCCACCTTCCAAACATGATTGGGAGGTGAATGACTTGTTCGATGGTTGAATTGCATTTTCCTTGCTAGCCTCTTGCTTTTTTCTTTCTCTTTTGAGTTTGTATGTGTGTATCATGTTCCCCTATAATGTGACATTTGATGTTCTCCTCTCTTTGTGACATTCCCCTATTTGTATCTTCATTCTTCTATATATTGTACATTGCTTTTTCCTTTCACCTTCATTTTATGTTTTCCTTTTGGGGATGATGCAAAGAATTGAGATGCCCTATGTCTCTTCCATGTTGACCCACTAGGTCTTTTTATCTTCTTTTTCGCTTTTGTGCTTTCCTTTTGGGGATGACGCAAAGTGTTGAGACGCCCTATGTCTCTTCCATGTTGATCCAAAAGCTTTTCCTTTTCTTTTTTTTTTTGGCTTGTGTTTTCCTTTTGAGGATGATGCAAGGCACTAAGACCGAAGTGTCTCTCTCATGTTGACCCAAAATATTTTTCATTTTCTTTCACCTTTTTATTTTCATTTTTCTTGTGTTTCCTTTTGGGAACAATGAAAAGTGTTGAGACATCCTATTTCTCTTCCATGTTGACCCAAACAACTCTTTCTTTTTCTTTGTTTTTTCACTCTCTTTGTGTCATTCTTCTAGTTCTATGTTTATCTGGGGAATGATGATAGTTCTACACTCTCTAATCCAAACATTGCAGCAAAGAACATCCTGACCCCAAATCCATAGATCCCTTATGTGTTTGGTGTGTTCCTTTTTCGGGGAAACCCCTCTCTCTTTTATTCCTTTTCCCTTCACATGACACAACCTTACTCAGAAACGTATGCCTTGGCATAGGGGTTTTCCAAGTTGGCTCTCATGTATTGTTTCTTTTTGCATTTTTCATTTTCTACTTTAAAGTAATTTCTCATAGAATGACGTATAGAAATTCCTTTAAAGTGGGGCCATACATTGGAATTATTCATTTTACATTTTTTTCCTTTTCTTAGTTCTTAGTGCAGCCTTGTTACTCCATATGATGCGTTTGTCACTTTTTGGATGACATTGGGTGTGATGTCTTTCATGAACATGATCTATCTTAGCATATTACATTTCTCTTGGTGGCCTGATGTGATGCACTACATCTCCTAAGATTTGAATATTCGATTCTTTGATTGGTCCTCTCTTGGAGACATTAGCCACAATGTTCCCTAAGTTATAGACCTCGTATGAATTAAACAAGACTCCTTTGAACATTCTTTTGCATGTTGTAGTTTGCATTTATATGGCCACCTTGCATATCACAACTTGCATGCCTATGGTGCCATTGCATTTGTTCATGAGTTATAAGTATACAAATATTTTCTTGTCTCATGAAGCATGAAATGACATTGTCCTTTGTGGAACCTTTGTAAAGTTATCAAGAGGTATAACTTTAGTATGGTTGATCGGAAAGCCCATTCTGAGGCATGAATTTTCCCCATAACCACCTTGTGTATTTCTCACCCCATAGACAACCAGATGATTCGTGGCCCAAGAGTGAGTATGTTGTGGATTTCTCACCCCATGGAAAACCAAAATTTTTGTGGCCCCAGCGTGAGTATACATGGGCCTTCTCACCCGACAGACAACCATGAGTTTTGCTGCACCAAAGTGAGTACACATTTCCTTTCCCAAACAAATAGCCTAGATCTGATCCACAATAAGCTATAAAAATGATCAAAGATTTCTTTCATGCCTCCTCATCATTTCATGTGTATTCCTTTGTGTTTATGTTTGGTTTTCCATGGGATCATGATCTTGGGGGATTGATCATCCCTCTTGATTATTGTTGTCTCATCTTACCAACATGAGTGCATTTGGATCCCTCTCGATGTGCATGTTGGGTTACTTTAGTGTGAGTTTGAAGCAAGTTCATACTCCCACTAAAGTGGGGCCTTAATGTGTCGCCAAAAAATGCATAGTTGACATTTTTATGCTAATTTGAGTCTTTCTCATGCACTTTGGCTTGGTTTTTCCTATATTTAATGTTTTAATGTGGCCAACACATTCACATTAGGTCTTGGCCCTTGAGAAACATTAAGACTTCTAGGATGTCTGGTAAAGTTGTTGTGAAGTGTTGTAAACCACCTTCACACTTTTCTAGGACGCTTTCATTATAATTCACTTAAATATCTTCTTTTTATCACTTACCAAGTCTTATTTCAAAGTGTTGTAAAGAGTTCTAATAAACTCTCAAGATTTTATAGACTTTTCCTCACTCACTCAACCCTTTCTCATCTTTAAATGACCCCTTAATGCACTTTCTAGCCATACTTAAGTGTAGTTTTTAGGATATTCCCGTTAGATATTATTTAATGCACTTTAATTTCGGACACCCAGTGAAATTTCCCAAGTGGGACTAAGTCGCCACCTAGGGTGACTTCGTCCCACTAGGCACAAAAATTAAAATAATTTTAATTTCTTGGCGGGATTTTATTCTCTTACCCTTGAGGTAGGCCTGTGATGTGTTATTTTTAGGAATAATGGAAAATCAAGTATAAATAAGGGTTTTTCCTATCATTTTAACCCCCATTCATTCAAGTATTCATCCACTCAATCATTCAAACAATTATCAAACATTCAAGCAGTCTAAGCATCATCAAGTCATCCATTGGAGCACTTCATTGCATATCGTCAGATTTACACATCAAGGGCTTGGTAAGTTTATGACATTGCATGTTTTTTATTTATCATTCTCTTCCTATTTCATTTCATTATCTAGGGATTGATTACCAAAGTGGGGTTTGACCAAGGAAAACCCCTATACTCTAACCCTTAACCCTTTTCCCCCTCTTTACATTTGTGTTTGTAGTTCTTGTATGTAGATTTGTCAAAGAGGAAAGTGTCAAAAAGATGTTTTCCATCCATCAGAGTCATCCAAGTCAACATAACCCTAATTAAATATTGCACAACATTTTTAGCCTGTTTTATGTAGATTCAGATCTTGACACCTATCTGGAAAGGAAGTGTAGATTGAAAGGTACAAAATCTTGTCCCAAATTTCCAGAAATTCCCAAGTGGATTAAGTCACCATTTGTGGTGAATTAGTCCCACTGTCATGCTTGAAAGTTTATTTTTACATTTTTGGATACCCATTTGGTAGATTCCTGTTCTGGCGAATTTTCCCTGAAGCTAGACTAATTCACCCAGCTTGGCATAAGTGTCCCAGTCAACATTTCTAGTCAACTCTACATGATTCTAGAACCTCTCTGCATCAGACTTCAGATTTCACGTGCACTTCTCTAGTTCTATTTCTCTCATCATTTATTTGCATTCTTAGGTGTTTTTGCATACATCACTATGTTTTCCAACATTTTGCATTTCATAGGTTTAGTATTAATAAATAATTCATTTGTAATTTATTGCATTAGTATATTACATTTAGATACATTACACCCCTCATTACATTAATCTTGAGTGTAGACATTAGCATTTTGGGCCCATTTTTTGTCCTTGGTGAAAAACCCTAGAAGTGCTAGAGAACCCTTGGACATGCCCAAAATCTTTGTCCATAGATGCAAAAATATAACATACAAATCCAAAAACTTATTTATAACTATAAGGAAGCTAAGGTAGTGGAATAACTTCCTACACTAATCTTGAGAGGAGAATAATGCAAAAAAATTATAGATCTTTAATAGTTATAGAAACATAAACAAAAATAAACATAAATATAATGTATACCACGACACGGTAATTTATGTGGGGAAAACCCTTTTTAGAAGAAAAAAACCACACTCCAAAAGCCACCCAATATATTATTTAGTAAATCACAAAGATTATAATATACTTGCAAAGCAAGCTTCTCACAAGAGTATCACCACTTAGAGATCAAGAGGCAATATGACTACTATCGGACTCTTAGAATACAACAATATCTCTCTCTACTGCAATTGTAATACAATGCCTGCATAAAATAGAGTTACATTCTAGGGAAATATAGGCCAACAAAATATCCACCATTAGAACTAAAACCTAATAATTAATGGTGTAGATTTACAATGTATCATTTATATAATCCATGTCATCCATTTTAGTAATTTCCTGAAAAATTTAACAAAAAAATGTTTACACGCATCCCATTCTCCCCCCTTGCTATGATTATATATTACACCTATCAGTGTAACTAGGAAATATATATATATAT
>VDFB02271358.1:479265613-479332150 GCA_007258455.2 Sequoia sempervirens | reverse complement strand
AAAACGGATATCCGATTTGAAACAGATATCTGATATTTCTAACAAATAATTTATTACCTAGGGATTAGCCTCGGGCTTGCTTTGGTATTTGGCTTGAACATGCTAATCCTAAGAAGTCAATGCAAAAAAGGTGTTTGACAACTCACCTTTTTTTTCTAGACTTCGTCCATGTGGCTAACGACTTTATTTTTAGCGAAAATTGATGATACAGAAAGGGTTTGTAAAGGAGACTCTCAACTTTCCACCAATATAAATTATTCTTTACTTTGAATTTAATAACTAATTATTATTCATTTTCTATTAGAATTATGACTAAAGTCTTGATTGATAGGCTGATTGAAAAATATCTATAACTTTCAAATGGTATCATAATTTTTGAATCCAAAATATGTGTCACATTCTATGCTTCGTATACTATAGGATTAAAAAAAATTGAATTTCATGAAGTTTTGAATTGGGTTAAGGTGGTCGACATATGGAGTTTTTTTTTTTTTTAAAAGCACAAAAATTCATAATTAATTATTTTACTTGGAAAAAATTACAAAAAAATGCGTCAAATCCAGACATGAGTCCTCTACTTATATCTATAATCTTATAAAAAACTATTACCATTTTATTGTGGTTAGGGTGGTCAGACAGACACCTACTTATTTTTTCCTTGAAATTTAAGTACTACTACATTGAAATTTCAATTTTTCACCAAATAGACTTTTAAAAAGATAAAATAAACTTAGTAGTTTAGAAACTACATTCAATTTTCCACATATTCTATTCTTACATATTTTTGAAATAATATAGATAACTTATTGAAATTTTTATGTCAAGTTGCCTAACTCTGATTTTTCTGAATTTTCATTGCCACTTAAGGGCCTGTTTTTTCCATGATGATCCTGCACATACCCTGCTCACTTTTTCCTATTTAGAACCTTAAGTGTCATTTTTCATCATTTTTTTTGTTTTGCATGTTCAAATCAAAACCCTAATATCATGGGTTAAAATGATTACAGGTGGTCCTTAAACCACTACATCCAAGGGATGGATGACCTCAGGATCTATTCAATTTGATTACTAGTTTCGATGTTCTGGAGTGATAATTTCTAGATGTGGTCAGGCTATGTCATATATATGCATGCCTCCTATCTAGAATCACACAATGATGATGATTGCACTTGTGGAGCGGTGGCATTCAAAGATGTCCTTAATTCATTTACCCATAGGAAAGGCCAATATTACAATCGAGGATGTGTGGAGGATTCTCCACATTCCCATCCATGGTGAGCTCATGAAATACCATGCTTGATGGGGTACCCGTACCATGCAACATGTACTAGGTGTTGGACATTTAGAGGTTTGATAGTCTGAGATTGATTTGTCTAAGTTCATTAGTAGTGTAGACTCTATTTCCCTTGTTCTTTACAGTTTTATTTTGAAACTATTTTTTCCTAATAGGAGAGGTTGTCAGTTCCCTATTGGGTGGGGTATTTGCATTGAGGGTATGTTTGAGCATGGGACCAGATATGCTTGGGGTCTGTGTCTTCTCACCCACCTCTACAATGATATGCACAAGGTTGTATATTAGGGCAGGAAATCTATTTCCATAATTCTTTCTCTTTTCATATACGGGCTTGGGAGCACATTGCAATTTCTTGACTTGATGGTATACAAGATCATACTATTGGAGATCCATACTCATATCGTTATGGAGATTTCTCACACTACACCTTGCATGGGGATCTTCTGTACTGGTGCTCTCTATTCAATGACATGCCAATTTTTTTCTGGAGAACTTATATGGAATGTAGGCATGGTCAAAGGATCCATAGCATCTTGTTTGCTATCAATAGACTAGATGATCAATTGATTTGTCAATCTAATTCTCTTCTAGAGCATTACTTACCTAATAGAGTATGTCATGAGTTTGGAGAGAGACAAGGTTGTTTTACTAATACTTATGAGGCTCGATTTAGTTGGACCACTAGAGAGGTTTTTGTATGGGGTCATTAGGTAGACAAAGATGTTGTTGCATTCAGAGAACTTGCCCCAATTGGATGGGGTTTGCTGGAGTGGGTTCAATTGATCTAGGTACCACACCTAATTTTGATCAATGGTGGGCATGACATAGGCCTTTGAGATTCAAAAATATTGGAGTTGACCCTACATTAGGGAGAGTAGGTATGACAGGTCAGCATTGGGAGCTACAACACATTGAGGTTCTTGTAGAGGATCTAGATAGGGCTCGACATGATAGGGCATAGGGTGATTAGGTGTAGGGTGATCATATTCCCTAGGTGTATGGACAGGTTCCATGATGCAAGAGCATCTTGGGTCAATCTTCTATTGGCATCAACCAAAAAAAAAAATTCGATGAAGTTCATGGGAAACATCCTCTCAAATTGTTCATTCTATCTATAACATCATGAAAATAGGAAAGATCAAAGCAAACACACAATTGCGATAAACTTGAATGTAAACTAAATATAAACAACAATGAACAAAGGAAATAGCTAAAACGTAAATAAACAAAACAATCTCACCAAATATCTACATCATTCCATGCATGACCTTAATTGTCCTTCTCCATTTTTCCATTTCATTATAATTTCCCTCAGATCTCTTTGTGCAAGTATAGCCTATGAGAGTGCTTTAGTAAAACATTGAAGATTAAAATAGTTGATTGCTTCCAAAAGTCATAAGATTTTGGGAGGAGTTACAATGATGAAGGTTGGGTCAATTTATAGAAAATTGATTGTTCAAATGACAGGCTCAAATTGAAAGGTAGATGAACGATTCAGATTAAAAGATTCAACATGCATTGAGATTAGTGTCAATAGTGATGTGGGTGATAAAATTTGAAAGATGGGAATTAAAATTAAATAATGATTTAATCTTTAGTTGAAAGTATTCAAAAATTAGAATAATAATGATTGCATGTAAAGATGAGGATTAGCATGGAATGAAATGGTCTGTTCGAATGTACAATTGAACTAATTAATTAAATAAAGTTATTTAATTAATAAATGTGTGCACGCAGAAGAATTAAAACAAGATAACTGACTGATTAAATCAGGAAGTCTCTCCATTAGAAATAGACAAATATTAGATAAGGAGATAACAAACTGATTTAATTAAATGTCGAGTTAAATGTTGAATGAATAATTAGATAACTAAGTGATTACCTAATTATAGAAGAACATGCCATGAATGATTATTTTTATGAATTAAATGATTATTTAATTTAACATTCAAAATTTGAGGATTAAATTAAATAAATAAGATTTATTTAATTGACTAAAGAAAAGTTTAATGAATAACTAAATACTTAAAGTGTTTATTTAATTATAGTCAAAAGTGTGACAAAGAATAAATTAAATAAGAATTTATTTTAATTTTAGAAAGAGAATAAAGTTAATTAGTGATGTAATTAAATAAAGAATATTTATTTAATTAATCAAGATTGGATAAAAGGTAAATGAATTAATTAAATAATTAAAGTTATTTAATAAATAGAGGAATAAATGTTAAAATGACTTAATTAAATAATTTAATTTATTTAATTACTAGATGAGAAAGGACTTTAGAAAATAATTAAATAATTAGCATTATTTAATTGACAATTATTATAAGAATTATGATGAAATTGAAGTTGCGGGTCTAGACTAAATTTCAGTCTCTACATTTTTCCCCTCTTTGATACAATTTCATTTTGGCGTTGTGTTAGAAAATTAGTCAAAACATGCCCGAGTCATGCCCCAATGTGAAATAGGTAAGGGTATGCCCCCTCGAGAAAATTGACAAATTTTCAAAAAATTCCAAAAAGATTAGAAATAGTCCCGATTAGTCAATTTGATAGCTAGAAGTTTGATGATGGTGAAGGAAATCAGTTTCGACGAAGCTTGATAGGTCAACTGGTCATTTGAAGTTGAGAAAAAGTGTGGCCAGTATACAAGGTTTGAAAAAAATCCCTCCAAAAACCCTAGGTATAAAAAGAAATGAGTGGAAAATCAATTCATTTGCACCCCTCAAATTTGAAAGTTATGATTTGTGCTCTAGAGTTATCTACAAACATGTCACTATTTCCTCACTCCTAGCATCGTAGATATCGGATTCAGACATTTAGACAACCAGCAGATGTGGGACACCTGATAAGTAGTCAAAATTATCTTTTGAAATTTTCATTTTGATGCATTTTTAGGCATTTAATGCAAAATTTTCCCATGTGTCACTTTTTAGATGAATGCAAATGCATGCATGATCAATGCATTTGACATCAGCATGACACATTTGTAGAAATACGTTGAAGATAGCATAGGTGTTTAAATTCATGATCACAATTGTATTTTTATTCATCGCATTCATAGTTTTAACCACATGTGATAGGAATAGAAGTGTATGTAGAATAGTGGCATGCATTTTTTATTTTAGTATGCATTTGCATGTTTTCATGACTGGTTTATTGCACACCGCATGTGTAAAACATGACGTATATGCATGAATGATTGAGTGAGGTTTCTATTTTGATGCATTTGCATTTGTGTTATGCATCTACATTATGTAATGACGCATATGATGTTTTGTGATGCATTTGCAAATTAGAATGTACGTTTGAAATTTTGTGCACATTTACATTAGAGTGATGCATTTGTCTATCAATTTTTTTTAAAAAAAAATTGGACTATAAATGCGCTTGTTTTTTTTGACACAAGATACAAATTTTTCCATTGCTTGACATGTTGGATTTGATTTACATGAGGGATTTGAGGCCATTGACATTTTATTTTTGAGATTAGTTGCTGAGTGGCAAGAAATGATTCCTATGGAACCTTGGTTTACATCATGTTACCTTTATGCCCACTATTCAGGAAAACTGAGGTTTGTTGACTACACTCTGCAAGCATTGGAGTTCTGAGACATCTTATTTTCACCTACCTATAGGAGAGGCTAATGTTACTTTAGAAGACGCGTATAGGATTTTGAGGTTTCCTATTAGGGGTGCAAGAGTCATGTATGATACCCAAAGGGGTTTCAGTGAGATGTGTCAATATTATCCTCATGATGATATTAGGTGGCTAGGCATAGATCATTATGAGATTAGATGGCATGTTTTGGCTGGTAGATATCATTAGATAGACTATTTGTTATGTAAATTTATTGGAGGGAATAGTTCTACTTGACCATCAAGGTCATGGATTTCTTGTGGGATGGGGTGAGATGCTAGTAGGTATGTTGGAGAGAATTTCATGTTTTCCTTGGGCCCTTGTTTTCTTACCATGTTATATTTTAATTTGCATGATACAACGTATAGAGAGGCATAGACGATGAGCTATGGTACCACATTACTTATGGTATGGGCATGTGAACACATTGCTATATTTTGTCTACCTGTTACTGTTGAGCTAGAGTAGGGAGCTCCTTATGCCTTCTGATATGCGAGGGCTAATACCTAGTCACATGTAGGAGACACAGGGTACCACAGACATGCCATTAACACTATGGTGCAATTCATATGGAGGCCATACATGGATTGTGCATAGTGGCTAGATGAGGATTGGAATCTTCCCTTTTGTCGATAGACTTAGTACATGATCCAGAGGATAGTTTATCATGTACATATCATTGAGAGGTATCTACTAGATAGAGTCCTAAGAAGTTTGGGGATATTTAGGATGAGCCATGAGGCCAAGTAGAGTTCACCCAATCTTCTAGGTAGGTTCCTCTGTGGAGACTAGAGATTCTTGTTGCAACATTGAAGGCTAATATTGATGCATTACATCCTATGTCGTGGGGATGGAGAGGTAGAGAAATAGATCCTGGTACAGAGCATATGATACTTGGTGGGAAGATCACATGCCAGTGCCCTTTACTGATCTAGAGCAAGATGCATCAGTGGAGAGGCATGGGACAGGACTTCAGTATAGGTGGGGTAGAGGTAGAGGTCATGGTGGTAGAGGTGGGAGAGGTGATGGTGGAGATGGGAGAGGAGGAGGTCAGAGGGGTGGTGATAGGGGTCAACGAGGTCGCAGAGGTTGAGGCCCACATATGTCACTCGTCCAGGAGGAGGAGAGAGAGAGGGAGGATGTGTCGATGTTGCAAATTGGTGGAGGGGATGACATTGGTGTTGAGGCTAGTGGAGAGGGGCATGCAAAAAAGGAGGATTTTAGCGAGGAGCATGCTAAGGAGGAGGCCATTAGAGGAGAGCTAAATATGGATGCTCTTAGTATGCTTGTTGGATACTAGGATGATGATGAGGAAGAGGATATGAGAGATGAGGAGAGGGGTATATGGGAAAGGATCATAGAGATGGAGGATACAAGTCCTATTGATCAGAGGTTGAAAAACTTATAGGAAAGGGTAGAGTCTCTAGAGGATCAAGTTAGAGCACTAACAATAGAGAGAGACTCCATTCAGATGGAGGGATAGGGCATAACTTTACAAAGACCAGGTAGTATCTTAGAGGAAGGAGACTGAGCAAAGATTCATAGATTTGTGGTGTCTTTGCATAGGACCAGTAGCTAATATGGATTGGGAGTTAGTTAGAGTTGGTGACCAGGAGAGATATTATAGGAACCTATATGAGCAAGAGGTACCTCCTGAGAGACAGGCTCCCAATTATTCTGAGGAACATAGCAGGATTGTGAGTATAGAGGGGGTCAAGGGACCTTGTAGATTAGGACCATATGGCAAGCCCCCTTCTGCTTAGTGATCTTCACCATCTCACCATCAAGCCCCTCCACATTCTCCACATGGGAGTAGTGGGAGTTCTGGTTAGGGATATGTTCTAATATTTATTTATAGACATTGTATTTTGATCATAGAACCTATGAGCTTCATTTTGACAAATACACTATGGCATTTTGATGTGACACTTTTTGAGCATGAAACAAAGGATTTTGGCACCTAAATCCTTCCTTTCTCTTTTAGGGTTTTTCAACTAAAAGCGGAAAGATGGGCTAAAATGCACAATGTTTCAATCAAGATTAATGTTAATAATGGATGTTGTCTAAGCTAAATGAAACAAACTAAATGCAATGAAATGATTTAAATGAATGCAAAGTTAACATCTATACTTTGTTTGAAAACACATTATGTAATGAACTAGAAATGAATGTAAAACTTAACAAAAATGAACCAAACTGAAAGAACGTGCACTTGGAATCTTGATGAAGGCTGGAAATTGATTCTGGAATGCTGTTGATGCTGATTTTTAGGCTTGGAGGGACTCATTTACCATTCTAGGCGAATTAGTCCCAGATCTGTAAAACTAAACCATACCCTGTTTCGAACAAAACGGTATCTAAAAATGAAAAAAATGAAAAATTGACCCTCGAGTGGGACTCATTCGTCACTCATGGAAAATGAGTCCACTTTTTAGTTTCTAAATATTCAAAAGTGAAATCTAAAGCTTTCAGTCTGCACTTTGATTCTCTATAGGTGTCTACTTCTGAACTCTTATTTTTGAACCTATAAGTGGATTTTTGTTGATATTTTGACTTGAACAAAGAGGAGAAGACTTGAATAACCTTTCAACTTGATCTTCAATGATTTTCAAGCTTCCAAGGAACCTAAATCTACATACAAACAAAAAAAGAGAGAGATGTTGAGTATTAGGGCATGGGGGTTTGCCTTGGTCAAACCCCTTTTAGGTAATTAAACCAAAATGATGAAATAATTGAATGAAGCATGCAATAATGAAATTGATTACCTTTCCATGATGATTGATCTTGAAATTCTACAACAAAATATGGAGGATCTACCCTTGAAAGTTTGAAAATTGATGTCTTAATGCCTTGAAATGATAAAACCGTAAGTTGCTTGACTTGAGAGAGAAGATTGGTGATTGAAAAGAGATAAGAGATGTGAAAATGAGTTAAAAGACTTGCATTTATAGGAAATTCACCTAATTTACCCACTAATACATCATCATAGGCTGAAATGATGAAATAATAAACTCAAATTTCACTTTTTTCCCATTCAAAGCTCAAAATTGGACTAAATGGGACTCATTCGCCACACATGTTGAATGGCTCGCACCTAGATTGGACTAATTCACCATGCATGGTGAATGGGTCCCACAAGGGAAAATTTGACAGCTCAGATGCCAAGAGATAAAGAAATAAGGTCTAAAATGCAACCTTGTTGAGTATTTGATCAGTTTAAGCCTTGGGATGTGTTGGTGCTCCAAATCGAACCAAATCAATTGAATCCTAAAGAATTACAAAATTTATTATACTCAGACTCAAAAGGGGATTTGGCCAACTGAAAAGATTCAGTAAAAGACTAAGATCTTCTACACTTCTGGCTCTGCAAAACCAAGGTGGGTCAACCTATACAATCCCCAAAACTTAATTCACTCATACACACTAACATTACTTTTTATAGCAGATAAATCCCAATGAAAATATACCAAGAAAATAATTGGCAACCTTAAGTATGACTACATTCTCAGTAACGAAACACTTACTCAACAATTGGGAAGCAAAACTCACTAAACCACAACCAAACAACAAGGATTAAGAATGATTTTGAACTTATAAAATGCTTTTGAGATGCACTAAGCTGCAAGATAAATTAGTGCCTAATTTTGGGCCATGGAGTCAAACATATAAAATGATTCATCAACAAATACACTCCAACCAATGGATTTAAATTTTTAACGCTTTGCATCAACTATTAATGTCTTACATTAATAGATCATCTTATGTTATCAATCAAATTCTCCTTATCAAATCCAACCTACACACTTGAAATCACTGTTATCTACTCAAAATATTTAACCATTTCTTTGAAATAGACCCGTAAACAAATAACACAATCTCATGAAATTTGAGATGAAAAACTCAAACATACTTGCTATTATTGAATTCATATGATTTAACTATACAATTATGGAGAAAATTTGAAGATATTCATGAATGTGCAAGAACTTTGAAGAAATTCATGATTTATTTGCACAAATTGGTTGTAATTACTCATAAAATCAGAAATTACAACTTACAGACTCAAATTATGACTCAGAATTTGACATTTTCTATCTACCTAGTCCCATAAAAGAATTTAGAATAGAACTCAACCTCAGAAGCCTTTACAATTGAGAAGAGAAGAAAAGAAATAGAAAACAAAATCAACCCTAAAATTGATTTGTTGAAGACATCTGGTAGCCTCTTTCTCATTGATCAAAAAATTTGCAAAGCCTCTCTCCTCTCTCTACAACAACAAACTTTTTCCTACAATTTTCATTTGCCTTAGTTGCTTAGAAAAAAAAAATTGGCCTTGTGAGAAAATTCTCACCATTTTCACCCAGCTATGTAAAATTTCCTTTGTCTACCCATGAAAGCTTC
Source organism: Sequoia sempervirens (assembly GCA_007258455.2). Lineage (NCBI taxonomy): Eukaryota > Viridiplantae > Streptophyta > Pinopsida > Cupressales > Cupressaceae > Sequoia > Sequoia sempervirens. The sequence goes on along the minus strand of VDFB02271358.1, from coordinate 479,322,815 downwards.
TTTTTCTACCCTTTTATTACGTTGGAGCTACCCATTACTTTATTTATCTTCAGCAAATAAAATCTTGTTTTAATAAAGGGACCCCTTGAATAGTGAATATTTAATTCACTTTATAAAATATTCCCCTTAGTGCACTTAATGTTTTAAATATTCCATTTAAAACATTTACTTTTTCATGTGCAATTTTATCTCCTAGTACATAAAACATTTCACCTAGGCAAATAAGATATTTACCCACAACACTTTTACAATTACATTTTCTTCACCCAGAACTTCAAATATTTCATCTAAAATACGTCCCATGCTTTTACCTCTTCCCAACATCCACATTTAAAATGCTTCACCTTTTAAAATGAAAGAATTTAATTTGGTATTAGGAAAAATTTAGATAAAAATGTTTTTTCGAGCCCACTTCAAGCAATTTAAAATTGTGTCATGGGCAAGATTAAAAATTATTTCAATTGTTTCTCCCTTTATTTTAAAAAAGGAAAATATAATATTTAATTTTTTTATTAATGGCTCCTTAAAGCTCTTTACCAGAAGACTTCACTTGGGCTTGCCACTACCATGTGTCAGCATTTTGCTAACCCTATGGGTATTAAAGATCTTGCACTTTATTTGAATGATCTGGTGAGGAATAGCCTAGATCATGCTGCATTTTGCATCTTTAATATCCTCTGTTGATTTCTTCTTTTGCCTGTTTCTCCACGTTTTTTCCCTAATTTCTACTCAATGCTTTGTGCTCACAAGATCCATGCTCTGCAACTTCTCTCTATTTAACAATGGCAGCCTATTTGAACATACACACCTCTTCTTAAATATTTTGCACACCTTTTCAACACATACATTTTGTGAATATCCTGCAGGAATGTTGGTGCCTCTTATTTAATTCATTTTCTTGTAAGTTTATGAGGATTTTCAATAGATACATCCCTATGTGTACCACACACTATAATGGAATTCCATTCTCCAAAATGCATTTCCCCTCCCATTTTAGTTGCTTGAAATTTCTAAAAAAATTATTTGCCTCCCCTGCTCCAATGGATGCCCATCTCATTCAAGCATTCCATTTATTGCAATTCTTTTATATCTGTGAGGATCTCCTCTCGAACTGCACCATAAGATGATGGCCGCTTAGCTCAAAATAAACTTACAATTCACTTTCTCATTTGATGATGCCTCCTGCTTTAGATTCTCTCATCTCTTGTAATATCATATTGCCCCTATCTTTTGGTATGTGGATATTGCCTTAATAGATATCCATATCACTTTTCAAGCCACACCCTCATTAGCATTTCTTGGTGTGTTTCATTTGTTAGGTAGTTTCTAAAATCTTTTCAACAAATGCATTTTTGACACATGTGTTCCTTCTCTAGGCATTCCATCATAGCTCTGATGGTTTTCCATTATGCAATCTTCTCAATAGGAGATTGATCCCTCCTCTATGCCTTTTCTATGTTACGTAGAGTCACGCTAGAAAGAATGTCTTTAGGAATTTTTTTGATGTGTTTTCCCTGCTCCAACACCTCCTCAAGATGCATAATGGTTGCATATTTACTGAGTCAAACATTTTCAATGTTGTCTTCAATGAATGCTTGTTATTCAATCCTAAAACTAGCAAGGTAACAACCAACCTAAGGTCCCCAAATGAATCATATGCATCTCATTTGATTCCCACACTTCTCAATATCATTTTCAAGCCTTCTGAAGATATGCTACATGGTTCACTAAGTCATTCTCATCCTTCAATCTATAAGGCACAAGCTATAAATTGACCTAATATCTAAGTGAGAATCAACCATAGAGCTCTCTGCATCGAATTCATCTTATGCAACCTTAAGTATTTTCTAGTCTCTTCCAAAATGCCCCTTTTGCAAAGACATTTAAAAGGTAAGTCCTTAGCAAGAGAGATCACCATCCAAATTTGTCAAACTTTGAAATTGAACACCATAAATCTTCATACAATAATTTTTTTCTTTTAGTATATGTAAATGCTCAAACATTCTAGCAAGATTGAATAGTGTAGTGACTTTATCCCATGGTAACTCAAACATGACACCCTTTCCTTCAATTTGAACTTCAAGACATTAATTTCTTTTGGGGTCAGTCAGCCAATTCTAGTTATTTTCCATGTGGAAGCATATGACTTTCTAAATCAATACAAAAATATTTTCATCTTCATTTGTAATATTACAACATTTACAACATTATAACCATGCAGAGACATTGGGCCCCATTTGGCCCAACTAAACAAAAAATCATTTTCAAAGAAATTTTCTACTCAAATAACCTGAAATTTTCTTTTGAATGCATCAAAAGTGAAGATTTGAAATGGGTTTGCATTAAAACTCACTTTTTGGCTCATTTGGAAAATGAGCAAAACTGGACAAGTGGGCACATGAGTTGCCTTCGAAAAGTGGGAAAATGACTTGCTGAAGTCATAAAAAATTGCAAGCTTGTAGAAATCAGACACAAGAATTGAATGCAATAGACATTTTGGAAAAAGGAATCATGAGGTGAAAGTTTTTCAACCTCAAAGTTGCTCGGTTGAACTTTCTACAACAACACCCTTTCTGAACCAATTAAAACTGATCCAATCTCTGATTTGCAAATGTATCAAATCAACTCTTGGGAGGTTTCCATTGGAGATATAAGCACATTTGGGTACACTGATCATGTGTGCAAGAGGAATTTCCATGAATCATGTCCCATCAAAAGATATTGAAGGTCAAAGTTGACCTCTCTCAAAGGTTTCAAAAGATGTAGGTGCAAAACTGAATAAATTGCATTTGGTTGACCTAGTAAAAATGGAAAATCAGTTCGTGAAACTTTGAAACTTGACATGGGAGAACATCTTGGTATAGAGAATGTAGAGGGTGTTGCCACAATAATGGGTTACACTTTTTGGGACATCCTGATTTTTGCCTGAAATCACATATTTTTAGAAAATACAATGATTTATGACTTTAAAGGTTCCATTTAAATTATTTTAATTAAAGAGGGATTGATCAAACCCCCTTGGGTAGAACCTTGTTAGATTTAAACCAAACCTATAATTGAGTCTCCTCTACACCTATCAAAATGCTGATAAAAAACCACTTTTGATTTACCTTTTGGGTGATCAAATGAATTCATTTAAAATTTATGTTTTGTAAGCCTGCAACCCTTATTATAAGCTTCCCAAAATGTATAATTTTAAATATGTTTAATTTGATTATTATATTTATTTTTTATTTCTTGTGAATGTAGGATTTTCAATGAACATCAAGTTATTTATTTCACACATACGAAAAAATAGAAAAATAGAGAAAAAAAATTCTAAAAAATACATGTCCCCTAGGTATTGATGTCCTTATTCCAACAAAAAAAGAACAAGTTAATTCAAATGAATACAAACAAAGTTATGCATGCCGAAGTACACCTCTATCCAAATTATAATTACGCTGACTTGGAAAATTAATTAAAAAAAATATAACAAAAAATTAGGAAAAAATATCCATCCCCTAGATATTGGTGTGAAAAAATTATATTTTAAAAATTAGAATTGTATCCTATCTATAAAAAAAGTTACGTGTGCCGAAGTAAACATCACTTTTTAAAAATGTTGATTAGTAGAAAAAATAAGTTATTAAAAATTACATAAAATGATTCACAATTTATTTTTTAATTTTTTTAAAAAAATATAATTAGAATCTACACAAAATATCTAACAAATAACTAGTTTGTTTCACCTTCAAAACCTTAATGGTTTATCTGCTATAGGTGTAAGAACATGAATTTCTAATGAAAAATATTGATTTTGATGTCAAGTTTGGCCAAAAACTGTAACCCATTATTGTGGGATCACCCTAGATCGATAATCATTTTGACTTGATAGTCATCTGGTTGCAAAATGCAAGCTCAAATAGGAGGCTACTTTGCAAAACTGAAAGTTTGCAAACAACAGAAAAGTGCCAAAACCCTCCAGCTTCACTTTTCGAAACCGCATCAAAACTCATTGTGGGAAGTTGAAAATTGACATGCCTACTCACATAGGACACATGAGTGAGCTTACAAATTGGTTTTTCACAAAAATAAACAAGAATCAAATAGTGACCCTCTAAAGTAGGTCACTTAGCCAGATTCTTCATGTGCACTTTTGAAAAATGCAAAGGCAATTTTTTTGAAATGGGCACTTCAAATTTGCAAAATTTGAGAGTTCCAATAGTGGCTCTGACTAGGGATGTATTCCCCCTGTAGGCATAGCAAGATTCCAAATCTCTAGGGAGTAGACTGAATACTGAGTCCATCGTGTGTCCTCAAACTGCTCCTTTATTCATCCTTCATTTTCAACTTCATCTGGTGACCCTAGGCCACCAAATGAAAACAATGGGAGTCAACATTTACCTCTGTCAAACACAATTTTGTAAAAGTAGTTGATCTCCCTCAACTGATGATTGCCTTTGTCAAACCACAACAACATGAACAATTGCATCTATGCAAACACAAGTATCATGCTACCTTCATGCAAGTGGAAACTTGCTCTTTGTTTAGCTTTGTCACATGGTAACCAAATCAAATAAGCTAGATCATCACCACTCTCTTCATTCTCTGCTTTTGTATCAAGTGGCAACATGAGAGGATAGTGATCAAGACCACATTCACTAACCCTCTCATAATGATCATGCTTAGAGGAGATATCACAACTAAAAAACAACATGCAATCCTCCTATGTGTTGAGCAAAGATTTCTCATGCATTTGTGTCTCCAACTAAAATGCATCACTGGTTATCCTATCTTCATCCCAACAACACAACCCAAACACATTTCTATGTGTTTCAAGATTCTGAAAATTAGGTTTATCAACACCCACAATACCTTCATCTTCATTCAAATCATGGCATTCAAAAGAAATTCCAGCATCCCAAACAATGTTCTCCACCTCATGTTCATAGACAATTATCAACATTGAATATGTTACCACAAAGGGAAACTTCAAGTACAGGTTCATATGAATCAGAAATTTCATTTGCAACAAATTCATCACAGTGGGTGTCAAAGACACATTCACCAATGCAAGTTGTATTGAAATCAACATCATCTCTTGCTGCTTCAACACGAAAATCTAAAACATGCTGCTCATGAGAGGAAATATGAATTGCAGATCCAGAAAAAATTTCCTCATATGCATCTATATGATAGACACAATCACATTCTTCATGTGCAAACTCATCATGAAAATTGTAACTAGCTATACCAATGTTTATATGGGTATGTGCAGGATGATCATGGAAAAAATAGGCCCTTATGTGGCAAAAAAATTAGAAAAGTCAAAGTTAGGCAACTTGAAAAAAAAAATCGAATAAGTTATCTATATTATTTTAAAAATATGTAAGAATAGAATCTGTAGCAAATAGAATGTAGTTTCTAAAATACTAGGTTTATTTAAAAAAATAAAAAACCTATTTGGTAAAATTTGAAATTTCAATGTAGTAGTACTTAAATTTCAAGGAAAATATAAGAAGTAGGTGTCTATCTGACCACCCTAACCACAATAAAATGATCATATTTTTTAATAAAATTTTAGATATAAGTAGAGGATTCATGTCCCAATGTGATGCATATTTTTTAGTAATTTTTTTCCAAGTAAATATTTTTTATGAATTTGTTATTACAAATTTTAAAAAATATAAAAACTCGTATGTCTGACCACCTTAACTTATTCAAAACTTCATGAAATTCAATTTTTTTGTTTCTAATCCTATAGTATGTGAAGCATAGAATATGGCGCATGTTTTAGATTCAAAAAATGTGATATTTTTTGAAAGCTATAGATGTTTTTCAATCAGCCTATCAATTAGGACTTTAGTCATAATTCAAATAGAAAATGAATAATAATATTTTTTAAAATTCAAGGTAAAGCATAATTTATATTGATGGAAAGCTAAGAAAAAATATAAAAATAATCTTCTACCCACTGAAATGAAAAGGGTTTTTAAAGGAGATTCTTTTACAAGCAATCCCTATGGAAAGCAAGTAAACCAACCTTCAGCCATACCTTCTAAAGTTCTTACAAAAACTTTCATGATAACATCTTCTTCTTCAATCTAATAATCTTCCATCAAATCAATGAAACACTATACATGTCTTGATGCTAATTCTTCAAAATCATCTCTAAACTTAGGAAAATTTTCATTAATTCTTCTTGGGATAGAATGCAAGTAACCTTGGATTTTACTAAAATATAAAGGGTTGTATCTTTCATTATCGAACACCTTCCTTTGAGGACAAGGTTGTGTTCTAGGCAGGGTACTATAGCTTGTAGAGGGAAAATTAGGACAACCATACATTTTGCAAATGAAAATTATTCCCTCTACAACTATTCAATTGCAATATTCAACCTCCCTTGATTGTAGTGCTTAATTTCACTAAATAAGGGAACCAAAGTTTTCTAAGATGTTCAAATATGCGAAGAATACTTGGAAATGTTGTAGCTACTACCAATTTTCTAGAAATATTGTAAATATCAAACTTTATTCACCTCTTCATCAGGTTCTTTTGAAAAGGTCACCACCTCTCTTCATAGAGGACTGAACTTCAAACAACATGAAGTTCTTGCACAAATAATTTTCTTTCTAATTTCCTTTCACCAGTAGAGCACCACAAATCATGAATTCTTTAGGTTCACTACAACAAATTCTTTCTCCAGGTTTGAAATCCTTCAGTATTTGAACAAATTCAGAATGGAAAATAATAATATGAATCTCTGCAAATGATATGACTCTATGATTAACAATTTGTAACCAAATATTTGAGCACATCCCTAGCAGAGTTGCCATTGTGTTGGTGCTCCAAAGTGAACTAGATCAATTGAATCCTAAAGAATTATCCAATTTATTATACTCAAACTCAAAGGGGGATTTGGCTAGTTGAGAAGATTCAGTTAAAGACTAAGATATTCTACACTTTTGACTCTATAGAACATAGGCGGTTCAACCTATACAATGCCCAAAACTTAATTCACTCATACACACTGACATTGCTTTTTATAGTAGATAAATCCCAATGAAAATATATTAAGAAAAGAGTTGACAACCTTGAATCTAGCTACATTCTCAGTAACTCAACACTTAATCAGCAATTGTGAAGCAAAACTCACTAAACCACAACCAAACAACAAGGATTAAGAATGATTTTGAATTTATAAAATTTTTCTGAGATGCACTAAGCTACAAGATAAATCAATGCCTAATTCTGGGCCATGGAGTCAAACACATAAAATGAATTCAACAAAAAACAGACTCTAACCAATGGATTTAAATTGTTAATGCTTTGCATGAACTATTAATGTCTTACATTAACAAATCCTCTTATGTTATCAATCAAATTCTCCTTATCAAATCCAACCTGCACACTTGAAATCACTATTATTTGCTCAAAGTATTTAGCCATTTCTTTGAAATAGACCCATAAACAAATAACACAATCTCATGAAATTTGAGATGAAAAACTCAAAGATACTTGCTATTATTGAATTCATATGATTTAACTATACAAGTATGGAGACAATTTGAAGATATTCATGAATGTGCAAACACTTTGAAGACATTCATGATTTATTTGCACAAACTGGTTGTATTTGCTCATAAAATCAGAAATTATAGCTTAAAGACTCAAATTATGACTCAGAATTTGACATTTTCTATCTGCCCAACCCCATATAAGAATTCAAAAAAAAACTCAAACTCAGAACCATTTACAATTGAGAAGATAAGAAAAGAAACAGAAAGCAAAAGCAATCGTAAAACTGATCCATTGAAGACATCTGGAAGCCTCTTTCCCATTGATCAAAAAATTTGCAAAGCCTCTCTCCTCTCTCTACAACAACAAACTTTTTCCTCCAATTTTCCTTTGCCTTAGTTGCTTAGCAACAAAAAATTTGACCATGTGAAAAAATTCTCACCATTTTCACCTAGCTGTGTAAAATTTCTTTCATCTACCCATGAAAGCTTCTTTTTATGCCCTTTTATTATGTTGGAGCTGCTCCTTACTTTATTTATCTTCAACAAATAAAGTCTTTGTTTTAATAAAGGGACCCCTTGAATAGTGAATATTTAATTCACTTTATAAAATATTCCCCTTAGTGCACTTAATGTTTTAAATATTCCATTTAAAACATTCACCCTTTCACGTGCAATTTTTTCTCCGACAACATAAAACATTTCACTTAGGAAAATAAGATATTTACCTGCAACACTTTTACATTTACATTTATTTCACCCAAAACTTCAAATATTTCATCTAAAATATGTCCCACGCTTTTACCTCTTCCCACTGAACACATTTAAAATGCTTTACCTTTTAAAATGAAAGCATTTAATTTGGTATTGGGAAAAATTTAGATAAAAATGTTTTGTCGAGACCACTTCAAGCAATTTAAAATCATATCACGGGCAATATTAAGAATTATTTCTATTGTTTTTCCCTTTTTTTTTAAAAAGAAAAATGGAACATTTAAATTTTTTATTATCGGCTCCTTTAAAGTACTTTACCTAGAGACTTCACTTGGGCCCATGATTTCCATGTGTTAGCATTTCGTTGACCCCACGGATATTAAAGATCTTGCACTTTATTTGAGCAATATGGCAGGGAACAACCTAGATCGTGTTGCATTTTGCATCTTTAATCTCCTCTGTTGATTTCTTCTTTTGCTTGTTTCTCCACATTTTTTCCCTAATTTCTACTCAATGCTTTGTGGTCACGAGATCCATGCTCTGCAAATTCTCTCTATTTAACAATGGTGGCCTATATGAACATAGACACCTCTTCTTAAAGATTTCACATGCCTTTTCAACACATACATTTTGTGAATATCGTGCAGGAATGTTGGTGCCTCTTATTCAATGCATTTGCTTGTAAGTTTTTAAGGCTTTTCAATAGATACCTCCATGTGCATACCACACACTATAATGGAATTCCATTCTCCAGAATGTGTTGCTCCTCCCATTTCAGTTGCTTGAAATTTCTAATACATTTCTCTGCCTTCCCTACTTTGATGGATGCACATCTTATTCCAACATTCCATTTATTGCAATTCTCTTATATATGTGAGGATCTTCTCTCGAACTACACAGTAAGATCATGACTACTTAGCTCAAAATAAACTTACAGTTCACTTTCTCATTTGATGATTCCTCTTTCTTTAGATTCTCTCATCTCTTGTAATATCATATTCCCCCTATTTGTTGGTACGTGGTTGCTTCCTTAGTGGATCTCCATATCACTTTTCAAGTCGCACCCTCATTAGCATTGCTTGGTGTGTTTCATTTGGCAGGTAGTTTCTAAAAAAAATTCAACAAATGCATTTTTGACACATGCATACCTTCTTCAAGTCTTCCCTCACATCTTTGATGGTTGTCTATTGTGAAATCTCCTCGATATGAAATTGATCCCTCCTCTATACCTTTTCTATGTTGCGTAGAGTCGTGCTCGAAAGAATGTCTTTAGGCAATTCTTTGATGTGTTTTCCCTACTACAATGCCTCCTCAAGATGCATAATTGCTACCTATTTACTGAGTCAAACATTATCAATGTTGTCTTTAATGAATTCTTGTTATTCAATCCTAATACCAATAGGGTAACAACCGACCTAAGGTCTCCAAATGAATTAGATGCACCTCATTTGATGCCCACACTTCTCAATATCATTTTCAAGCCTTCTAAAGATATGCTACATGGTTCACTGATTCATTCTCATCCTTCAATATGTAAGGAACAAGCTATAAAGTGGCCCAATATCTAAGTGAAAATCAACCATAGAGCTCTCTGCATCGAATTCATCTTATCTACCCTTAAGTATTTTTTTATATCTTCCAAAATGCCCCTTTTGCAAAGACATTTAAAAGGTAAGTCCTTAGCAGGAGAGATCATTGTCCAAATTTGTCAGACTTTGAACTTGAACACCATAAATCTTCATACAATTAAATTTTTCTTTTAGTATATTTAGATGTTCAAACATTCTATCAAGATTGAATAGTGTAGTGACTATATCCCATGGTAACTCAAACATGACACCGTTTCCATCAATTTGAACTTAATGACATTAATTCCTCTTGGGGTCAGTTAGCCAATTCTAGTTATTTTCCATGTGGAAGCATATGACTTTATAAATCACTACAAATGGATTTCCATCTCCATTTGTAATATTGCAACATCTACAACATTATAACCATGTAGAGTCGTTGGGCTCCATGTGGCCTGACTAAAAACAAATCATTTTGAAACAACTTTTCTGCTCAAAATGATCTGAAATTTTCTTTTGAATGCATCAAAAGTGAAGATTTGAAATTTTCATTAAAACTTACTTTTTGGCTCATTTGGAAAATGAGCAAAACTGGACAAGTGGGCTCAATAGTGGCCTTTGAAAACTAGGAAAAAGACCTCATGAAGTCATAAAAACTTGTAGGCATGTAGGCATTAGACCCAAGAATTGAATGAAATAGAAAGTTTGGCGAAAGGAGTCACGAGGTGAAATTTATTCAACCTCAAAGTTGCTTAGTTGAACTTTCTACAACAACCTTTTTGAACCAATTAACACTGATCGAATCTCCAATTTGTAAAAATATCAAATCAACTCCTGGGAGGCAGCCATTGGAGATATAAGAAAATTTGGGTACATTGAGCACATTTGCAAGGATAATTTCCATGAATCATCTCCCATCAAAATATATTGAAGGTCAAAGTTGACCTCTCTAAAAGGTTTCAGATGTAAGTACAAAACTAAATAAATTGCATTTGGTTTTGACCTGGTAAAAATAGCAAATCAACTTGTGAAACTTTGAAACATGACATGGGAGCACATCTTGTTATAGAGAATGTAGAGTGATAATAATTTTGACTTGACAGTCATCTGGTTGCAAAATGCAAGCTCAAACAAGAGGCTACTTTGCAAAACTAAAAGTTTGCAAATAGCAGAAAAGTGCCAAAACCCTCTAGTTTCATTTTTTGAAACCCAATCAAAACTCATTGTGGGAAGTTGAAAATTGACATGCCTGCTCACATAGGACAAATAAGTGAGCTTGAAAATTGGTTTTGCACAAAAATCAATAGGCCTCAAATTGTGACCCTCCAAAGTAGGTCACTTAGGCAGATTCTTCATGTGCACTTCTGAAAGTGCAGAGGCAATTTTTTTGAAATGGGCACTTCAAATTTGCAAAATTTGAGAGTTTCAATAAAATGCACAATATGGGTTAATAGGGGCCTATTGGTGATTATGTAAATGTCAAATAGGTCTTGGGATGCATAATTCAATGTGAAAGTGTGATTAAATACACTTTACAACATTAAAATATGGCCCGCATAGCCTAAAAGGGCACAAGAACCAATGTGAATGTGCAAGACACATTACAAAACTAATTTAACATTAATATTAATTCAAAAACCTTCTAGATTGATGTGATAATGTTATTAAACACATTTTATAATGTTGAATTGGGGAGAAATAAGTTTATTAAGTCTAGGAAAGCATGAAAGTCCTTTACAATATTTTACAACACCTTCACAAGACATCAATAAGCACATTTTATTTAGTGTGCAAGGGTCCAAGACCTAGTGTGGATACATAAAATTCTTCACAACACTAGATTAAGACCTCATTAAGTCCATTTTATCATGAATTAATCCCATGTCAAGCAAAGGGTCCTTTTTTCTACGACACATTTAGCCCCCACTTTAGTGAGATGATGAACCTGCTTCAAATTCACACTAAAGTAGACATACAAGAGAGATCCACATATAGGTCAAGCCCCCAAGATACAAAATCATGCAAATGTAAGGTGGAAAGAAAGACGAGGTGGAAAAGATGTACTCACTTTGGGCCAACATGACTTCTTGGTTGTTCGTCAGGTGAGAAGGCCTAAAGAAGTAGTTTAGTGAGAAATTCATGCTAGTGTGTTGGCTTCCCACTATATAATGAGAAAATTCATGCCAGTGTTGGCTTCCCATCATACTAACCATACCAAAGTTATGCTCCTGATAACTTTGATAAGGTACCATAATGAAAAATGATTTTTGTAAATATTTTTGAATGATATGTAAAAGTTTTGTTAAAGGGGATTTTTCTTTGTTCATTTAAGGTCTTCTTCTTAGGGAGAATTGTGCCTAATGTCTCCAAGAGAGGATAGGTCAAGAGGTTGGATCATTATCCATGGGATGCCTTGTTTGTATCAAGCCACTTCAGTTGATCATTATCCCTAGTGCCAAATTGTTATCCATTGGATGCATTGTTCTCATCAGGCCACTTCAATTGATCATACACTCTTGGAAGGCATCAAACCCAATGACACCGCCAAGGAGAGGACACATCACAAGAAAAAGTAAATCACACAATGAAATTTTCTAGAAAATTTTGTCTATGTATGCCCCCACTTTAAAGTGGTTGCTACACACTTGTCTGTGAGCAATTGCTTTAAAGTAGAATAAGGTGTGAGAGCTTATTCGAAAAGCCCTATGCCAAGTCATATGTTTTCGATAAGCTATATCATGAAGAAAGGGAGTATGTCACATATGAGTCAATATTTAAGACATGTCATCCACATCCCAAGCTTGCTCTTATACATTCATGAAAGGTTAACTATTAGCCAAAAGAGACAATGACAAGTGACATATAGGGATAAGGCTTTCTAACCCTTTTCCCCCACTTAGTGTAGGACAAAGGTGAGCCAAGCATGAATGATGGTATGTTTCCCCTTGCAATGGACACAAAACATGTAATAGTGAGTATGTTATGGTACTAAAACTATTACAAGGCAAGGAGCAGCAACTAATGTTATTTATATATTGACTTAGGATGTACCAAGGGTAAAAATTTCTTGGCAGAATGGTTGGTGATAGTATGGATGTTGAGTGAAGTGTTGTTGTATGGGTTGATGGCTATGAAAGGACAATCATGAAGACCATGAGTTGGAAGAACAAGGGTGGGTGTATTGTGAGCTTGTTTCTTAGTACACATAGGGTGATGATGAAGGGTTGAATTGTGTTGAGTAACAATAGTAGTGAGGATATGAGAAGAAGGCTTGAGTTGTTTTTTTGTTTTCTCGAAGGTATCATTCGTATGTTTCATAATATCAACCCTAGGAGGAGAGTTAATATTTTCATCACATGTCATAATGGAATTTTGTAAGATAGATTCATCGCTCATAGGGGAGGCATCAAGAGAAAGATAGCTAGGAGTTTCATGGTTACAAGTGATTGAACTTTTTGTTTAAATGTTCCACCACAATATCTTCTAACACTAAACAATATTCTTCATGTGTAGAGAAGATGTTAGGAGAAGAAAAGGGTAGATTTTCATGATTATCGATACTAGGTAAGGTAGGGGAAATTATTTAAGCTTTGTGTGTCATAATGTTGTTGCAAGGGGGAGGAGGAGGAAGACAAGCAATACTTGAATGATCTTCAATAATTGTGTCTTCTTTCATCAAGATATCTACATCACCAATGGGAGAGATATTAGGAGAATAACAAGTATGATTATAATGATTATTGATTCTTGAATCCTCTTGTGTCAAAAATTTAGTGGATGAGCTAGAAGAAATTAATTCTTTAAGAGTTTCATCTAACATGTCTAAGTCATCACTACAAAAAGGTTTGGGGGATAATTTATCGTCAATTTGTTTAGGCTTCTTTTGACAAGATTTAGAGGATGAAGTGAGTGAGACAAAGTTATGAAGAACTTCATCTAACTTGTCTACATCACCACTACTAAGAGGCTTAGATCAAAGGGTTGTTCAAAATTGGATCGCTTGTTTCATTAGATCATTTGATGTGTTTTGTGATTGATTGTTTATATGTGCTACTGTTTCCTCCATGTAAGCTAATCTAAAAGGACTACGAAATAGAGTTGAAAATGGAACTTGCAAGAGTCTAAATGCCATGAATGTAAACAATGCTTAGTGATAATGATTTAGATTTATGAGAAGTTATGTAAAATGCAATTTAAAAACATAGGATGCAATGCAACTTTTCAGATTTCAAACAAAGTAATTTACTGAGTAAACTATGCAATAATTTGAAAAATGAATGATTGGAAATGAAAATGTGAATTTTAACCATGCATGAAATGAGCTATTTGAAGTGAAATCTATGCATGCTACATAAATGTAACTAACTAATATATACAAGTTAGGCACCAAACAGAAGCCTAAAAATAAATTTCTAAATTTTGTAAAATGTTGTTTTGGGGGTGAAAAGGGACTGATTCGCCCAGGGTGGTGAATGAGTCCCAGTATGGAATTTTATCAAACTTTTCAAAAAAAATTGATTGATTTTGATGTTTTCTGAATGTTGTGATGTAGACCTAATTGAAAAATGCAAAATTTCTAAGAGTGGAAATGAATTTAGATGCCAACAATGCAACCTAAATGCACTTTTTATAAATGCAAAATTTAAGGCCTAGCACACAACTGAATCACGCAAACCCTAATGCAAAATAGATCTATGATGGTATAGGGACTCCAAATCAGACAAGAAAGTATTGTAAAAATTAGGTTCACCAAAATGAAATGAAGGATTTTGGCACCTAAATCATCCCTTACTCTTTTAGAGTTTTTCACCTAAAAGGGGAAGGATGGGCCAAAATGCACAATGTTTCAATCAAGATTAATGTAATAATGGATGTTTTTTGAGCTAAATGAAGTAAATTGAATGAAAATCTAAGATCTATACTATGTTTGAAAACACATTGTGTAATGAACTAGAAATGAATGCAAAACTTAATGGGAATGAACCAAACTGAAAGTGTGTACCTAGAATCTTGATGAAGGCTGGAAATTGATTTTGGAATGTTGTTGATGCTGATTTTTAGCCTAGAGGGACTCATTCGCCATTTTGGGCAAATTAGTCCCAGTTTTGCAAAACTAAACTAGAGCTTGTTTCGGGCAAAAGGATATCTAAAAATATAGAAAACCAAAAATTGGCCCTAGAGTGGGACTCATTTGCCACTCATGGTGAATGAGTCTACTTTTGGATTTCTGAGTATTCAAAATTGGAATCCAAAGCTTTCACTCTATGCTTTGATTCTCTACAAGTGTCCACTTCTGAAACTCTGATTTTCTAACCTATAAGTGGAATTTTGTTGATATTTTGACTTCAAGAAATAGGAGAAGACTTGAATAAACTTGCAACTTGATCTTCAATGATTTTTCAAGCTTCCAAGGGACCTAAATCTACATACAAACAAAACAAGAGAGAGAGATGTTGAATATTAGGGCATGATGGTTTGCCTTGGTCAAACCCCTTTTAGGTAATTAAACCAAAATGATGAAATAATGGAATGAAGCATGCAATAATGGAGTTGATTACCTTTCCATGATGATTTATCATGAAATTTTGCAACAAAACATGGAGGATCTGCCTTTGAAAGTCTAAAAATTGATGTCTTAATGCTTTGAAATGATAAAACCCTAAGTTGCTTGACTTGAGAGAGAAGATTGGTGAGTGAAAAGAGATAAGAGATGTGAAAATGAGTTAAAATACTTGTGTTTATAGGTGATTCACCTAATTTACCCACTAATACCTCATCATAGGCTAACATGATGAAATAATAAACTCAATTTTCACTTTGTTCCCTACTCAAAGGTCAAAATTGGACCAAATGGGACTCATTTACCACACATGGTGAATGGGTCCCAGTTAGATGGGACTAATTTTCCATGCATGGTGAATGGGTCCCATAGGGGACAATTTCATAGCTCAAAGGCCAAGAGATAAGGAAATAATGTCTAAAATGCAACCTTGTTAGGTATTTGATCAATTTAAGCCTTGAGATGCATAATATGGGTTAATAGGGGCCTATTGGTGATGATGTAAATGTCAAATAGGGCTTGGGACACATAATTCAATGTGAAAGTCTGATTAAATACACTTTACAACATTAAAATGTGGTCCACATAGCCCAAAAGGGCACAATAACCGATGTGAATGTGCAAGACACATTACAACACTAATTTAGTTCATTTAGTTTAATTCAAAAACCTTCTAGATTGATGTGATAATGTTATTAAACACATTTTATAATGTTGAATTAGGCAGAAATAATTTTATAAGTCTAGGAAAGCTTGAAAGTCCTTTACAAGATTTTACAACACCTTCACAAGACATCAATAAACACATTTTATTTAGTGTGCAAGGGTCTAAGACCTAGTGTGGATACATAAAATGCCTCACAACATTGATTAAGGCCTCATTATGTCCATTTTATCATGAATTAATCACATGTCAAGCAAATGGTCCTTTTCTCTATGGTACAGATATATATATATATATATATATATATATATATGATTTTGGTGGAAATTTATATGATATGTAGTTTCTATTTATGATTATGTGGTGTTCTATTTATGCATGTGTTCTATATGATATGTTATCTTCTATATGATATGCATATGTTATGGATGATAATTTTTACATTATGATGTTTATGCAGCCTATATGATATTATGTTATGTTGATTCTATATGATGATAATGAGATGCAACGAGATGTATCTATTTACAATGCTATGTACATGCATGCCTTATGATACTATGCTATGCAATCTATGATGATGAATGTATGTTATGTCATGGATTCATAATTACGATGGATGCCTATTTTTTTTTTTTTTTAAGATGCAGTATATATGTATGGTTTTAAATCATGTTTACATGATGTTTCTAACATGAATGTAAATGCAGGATGCTTTATATTTTTGTGTGTCACAGGACTCTGTCATAATGTAAGAAAGAAGAAATGTTAGTTCAAAAATTATGAATAATAAAGGACGTGGATATTATTATTATCAATCTTTGATTTTTTTTTGAAACACAATAGGCCTTGCATTAAATCATCATTGGGCAGTAACTAATACGAATGGAGACAAACACCATGATATGGAATAAATCAAGGTGTGCAAGGTCATCCACCTGCTAATGCATACAAGGAATGTCCTAATGCATACTAAGTGCACAATTGCCCTGGTCTTTTTTTCAAGACAAACCACAAACAACAAACAAAATAAAAGATGGGTCATGAGACATCATCACTCCTCTAAATCCTTCATGGGACATCCTTGAGGAAACTGGTAACATGACTCAAAAAGCAAAGCCAAAAGACAGAAAACAAACAATAGTCAAAGAAAATAGAATTCTAATACATCGTTGCTTCTCTAAATCCTTCATGGGACATCCTCAAGAAAGCTAGTAATAGGATTCCAAGATAAAGCCATATAAAGTGATAAGATAAACAAGCCACAAAGTCAAAAGCCAGTAAAATATTTTTTCAAACTTGATCTATTTGTTTGATTATTTTGATTGTTAAGATGATTGATTGATAAAGTCTTATTTTAGGAAGGACACATACCGTATAAGACGTTGAGTTTGGTTTCAATTTTGCGACTATTGTATAAGGCATGACAAAAGACTAGTTTTAGAAAGACACGTATCATATAAGACATTGAGTCTGATGTCGTTGATGTGATAACCTATGTAAGGCTATGATGATTGTTTTCATGTGTTTGTATTTAGGAAGGACTCATCATGTAAAAGACATAGGTTGATTGTTATTTTGATGATGTCTATTTTTTAGGAAGGACACATCTTGTAGCAGACATAAGTTGATTTGTTTTGGTTGTTGCTTTGGAAATTTGTTTGATTGACTTAATGACATTGTTGACTTGTTCATCTTGTTGATGTTCTGACAATTGAATGTGGTTGATGATGAACCCTAAAGGGCTGACCTAGTGTGGCCTTGGGGGCTCATCGATTGATGGCCTTTCCTACGTTATACATGTAGATACCTCATAGTTTGACTAGACTTTGACTGAAAAGATTGATTGAAAGAGATTTGAATTAATTGCAAATATGAGACATGTGTGATAGTGAATGTGATGAACCCAGCTCATCAATTGATGACCTTTCCTATGTTATACACGCAGAGAGCTCATAGTTTGAGACGACCAATGACCTTGTCATATAGAACAATGGATTGAGTCATGATTTTATACAGACAAACCTAAAAGGGCTAACCTAATTCCTTGGGGGCACATCGGTAGATGGCCTTGCCTACGTCCAATTGTAGAGGAAACATAGTTCAAAAAATGACAAAGACTGACAAGTGCAACTGACTCTGACTCTATTTTTGGATTTTTGACATGTTTTGATTTTTTTGTCTTTTTGAAATTTTCTAATGTTTTTGTATTTTTTTAGGACATTTTGTGATTTTTTTGGATTTTTTTATGGTTTTACATCTTTAGAATAGCAAATGTGAGGACCAATATGGTGTAAGTCAAGTGATTTCCCCTAGTTAGGTATAAGACTAATTTATTATGAATAAGATGGAAGGGACATATGAGGTGCACTTGATGACAATCGTTCCAAGTTATGGAAAGGACAACCATTTATTATGAATGGTATGTAAAGGTAATGGACAGTTGATATGTACAAGGGATGGATATGAAAGAAAAGTGGCATGTATAGGGAAGTTAGATTGGAATGATGGTAGACAAAGGAGCAAAGTTAACTATACATGGCACCTATTTGCAAGGTTTTTACCATGGTACTTATCCAAAGTGACACTATAGTGGTTTTCACTATTTGGATGACTTATTTCTCTTAACTATTTTGTTGATTTTTTGATATTTTGATGTCACCAAGATGCCTATTTGCCAGATTTTCACCTAGGTAATTTTTTTAATTTAATTTTTATTTTTTTGTATTTTTCATGATTAAGACAAGGCTCTTAGAAGCTATGGATAGAACTTCTTCAAATGAAGACTGTTAATTGGTGCTAATAATGGTTCTCCTTTAGGATTAGAGAGTTGGTATGCTCCTAATCCAAAGAATTTTGTGCCAGTGTAGGGCCCTAATTAGTTTGGTTCAAACTTTCTTGGTTTTTCTCTTTCATCTTAATTCTTTGGATTTTCCATTAAAACTAGGTCACCAATGTCAAAATTTATATTCAATACTTTCCTATATTTTAGTTGCAACGAAGACAATTTTGATATGCTTGAGGGTGATCTAGTGCCTTTTGTCTTCGTTTGTCTAGGAACTCTAGCTCATGTAGTCTTGAGACATGGTATTCTTTATCACTAATATGCCCTTTCAAAGATACCCTTAGGGGAGGAGTATCAACCTCAATAGGTACGATGGCCTCAAAACCAAATACCAAGGAATATGGAGTGGCATCGGTGGGAGTACGAATGCTTGTGCAGTAAGTCCATAAGGTTGGATTAAGTTGTAAATGCCAATCACAACTAGCATCATTGATAGTCTTTTTGAGGATTTTGATGATTTTTTTATTAGATGCCTCAGCTTGGTCATTACCTTGTGGGTAATATGGGGTAGAAAAATGATGTTAAATATGGAATTCTTCACAAAGGTGACAAAATTATTGTTTCTTAAATGGATGACCATTATCAGTGATTATGGATTAAGGGACACCATACCAACGAATGATATAGTTTAGGATAAACCTAGAAATGTGTGCCAATGATGTAGGTCATAGGAATATCTTCAATCTACTTGGTAAAGTATTCAGTTGAAGTTACAATGAACTTATGGCCATTGGAGGATGTAGGTTGTATCTTACCTATAAGATCGAGTCCCCATTGGGAAAAGGGCCATGGTGATGTTATTGGACGAAGCTCCTATGCTAGTGTGTGTATCAAATCTCTATGTACCTGACATTGGTGACATTTCTTGACAAAGGTATATGAGTCCTTTCTCATTGTATGCCAATAATAACCTAGTCTCATAATCTTCTTAGCTAAGGCATGACTGCTAGAATGGGATCCACATATACCCTAATGTACTCCATGCAAGGTTGCTTGTGCTTCTTCAGTATCGAGACATCTCAATAGGGTATTATCTAGGGAACATCTATAAAGGGTATCTTTGATGATGGTATATTTGGCTTCCTTACAGATAAATTTCCTACACTTGTAATTGGAAAGGTCAGGGGGTAGGATCTCAACATGGAGGTAGTCATATATGTCTTCATACCATGTGGGGAATTGGGACAAACAATCTCACACACCATCTCTGAATCTGGGATTTCATAGGCAGGGACCAAAATTTGTTCTAACAAAAACTCAAGTTTAGGCACATTGTTAGGTATGTCCAAGAGTGAAGCAATAGTTGTCATGACATATGCTTCCCTATTTAGAATGTGAGGTATTTGATGAAATTCAACCTTTTCAAAATATTCTTTGAAAATATATGTCATACATATGTATGGAGCCAACTTTTCATCTTTAGTTTCATAGTCATCATTAACCTATCAAATTACCAATTGGGAATCACCATAAACTTGTAGGTTCTTGATCTTCCATCTGACTTCCATGCATAATCCTGTCACAAGAGCCTCATTTTCTACTATGTTATTAGTAAATGGAAAAGTAATCCTGAATGACTTAGGAATAGAGTCACCCTGTGGTATGATAAACAATATACCAGCCCCTAAGCCATGATTTGTATGGGGCCCATCAAAGAATAGTTTCCATATCATGCCCTTGTCAAGAGTAAATATAAAATCATTAGGAAAATATGAAACTAAAGGATGATCTTCTTGTATTGGTGCATTGGCCAACTGATCAATAATGACTTTTCCTTTGATAGATTTTATTTCTATGTACTGGATATCATATTCATTGAGTACCATTACCCATTTGGCCAGTCATCCTATCAATGTTGCTTTTCTGAGAAGATATTTCAAAGGATCTATCTTGGCTACCAATATTGTTTGGTGGTTTAGCATGTAGTGCCTAATTTTGAGTAACGAATACTACTCCAAGACAAGAACGTTCAATGGTACTATAATTGAGGTCATAACCTACTAAAGTGCGACTGATATAGTATAGTACCCTTTCATGACCCTCATTGTCATTATGTGCAAGTGATGCTCCTAGTGATGAGGTGATTGCTAAAATGTAGAGAATCAATGGTCGCCCCTCAATAGGTGGCATTAACATTGGTGGTGTGAGTAGGTAATCTTTGATCAATTGAAAAGCTTCTTGGAATTTACCTATCCATACAAATGGTACTCCTTTTTCTGAGTAGATGCTGAAAGGGATGTGTTTTATCTGCTTACTACACTATGAATCTTCTGATAGACTGCAACCACCCTTGCAGTGTTCTTAGTTGACTGAAATTAGCTAGTGGAGGCATGTCTATTATTGCTTTCACTTTGGTGGGATCCACTTTAATGCCTCATCTAGAAATGATATATCTTAGAAGTTTTCCTAATTTGACGTCAAATACACATTTATTTGGATTTAACTTGACTTTGTATTCTTCTAGCCTTTGAAAAATCTTGTCTAAAACCTATAAATGATCAAACCTTGTGAGTGATTTAGCTATCAGTTCATCCACATAGTCCTCCATAAGAATGTGTATGAGGTCATGAAAAATAGTTGTCATGGCTCATTGATATATTGCTCCAACATTTTTAAGTCCAAAGGGCATGAAATTCTAGCTATAATTTCCCCATGGACAGGTAAAATTTGTCTTAGGTTGGTCTTTAGTTGCAATTTTGATCTAATTATACCCTAAAAATTCCTCCATAAGGGATAACATCTCATATCTTGTTAAGTCAACAATCATATCAATGTTCGACAAAGGAAAAACATCTTTAGGGAATGCTTTGTTTATATCTCTAAAATTTGTATAGATGTGGATGCCCCTATTCGTTTTGTTACTGGTACAAGATTGGAAATCCAATCTGCATAGTCAATTTATCTAATAAAGCCAGCATCCAACAGTTTCTTTAATTCAGCCTTGACTAGTAAAGCAATCTATGGGTACATTTTCCTTAACTTCTACTTGATGGGTTTAACACCTAGTTGTAAGGGAAAATGATGTAATACAAGTTCAAGATCTAGTCTAGGCATGTCAACATATGACCAGGAAAAATTGATCTGTCTTTATGTGAAGAAGTTGCAAAATTTTGGCTACTCTATTTCTATCAAAGATGTTGTAAAATAGACTAGTCGAGGATTCTCTTTAGTACCTATGTTGACTTCCATAGATTATTCAACTAACATTGGTGACTTTTCTTGAGCAATAGGGACAATGTTCAAACCTCCATCCTTGGGTGCCTTAGAGAGGTTTTCACCCTCAGATACATCCTTATTTTTTGCTTTTTTATTGTCCAAAGATTCCTTTTGGTTTTCACCTAGGGACTCATCATTTTTATTTGTGTCATTGTCTTTCTTATTTTTGTGACTAGAGGGTTGAATAGATTCTCCAAAATATGCCATTTTATCGAAGTCTATGGTAAATCTATCCTGATGATCACCACTAGGTATGCCTTCTCGTAGTCCCAGGAACTTAGCTATTGCTTCATCATTCTCAAAGATGTCTAAGACAATGATGTCTTGCTGATCCCAATTGATAAGTTGGGGATATACTAAGGGAATGTCATCATCATAGGTGTCAAAGATCACAAGAGTCAAGGTAAAGGCTAAGTTTTTGACATAATCATAAAGGTTTCTTACCAAATCCTCTTTGTTCTTTTGCTTGGACCTAGGTGGATTCAAAAGTGGGCCTATTGCTAAGGTTTGGTTATCGAAAGTGGATTTGTCAGGTTCCCAAGAGGTAGGATCAAGAGATTCCCAATAGTAATGTTTAAACCATTCCTCTTTTGTCAAAATCTTTTGTGGACAAGAACTCGGTGGATTTGGTGAGGATTTTAGCAAATTTGGTCAATTCCTCCAAATAGTTTATCAAGGTATAGGATAGAGGTGGAGGACATGTAATCCCATTCATATTCGTTAGAGTGGGAGGAGTCAAGTAGGGTAGGTCACATGGCTAATTGGGTGTCTCAATGTCCTTAGAAGCATTTACCTCCTCTAGTAAAGTTGATGCAGTACTAGGAACACCAATCTAGAGGGGTTGAAACCCTAGACCTAGGCCTTTTGGCCACTTAGAAATAATGATAGGTTCAGTCCTCCCATTCTGATGTAACCCTAAGCCACTATGTCCATTATATCCTTCATCTTGCATTATCATGGAACCTTTTCCATATTGATTTTTAGGTATCTAAGCAAGTGGAGGAGGTTCTTCATTGTCTTCTCTATATAACTATGAGGTCACATCTTCTTTGTTTATGGATTCTTTACTTAATTCTCCCTATTTTGTGAAAGTTGTTGTGGGAGGGATGTGTATAGTGACCATTGAATGTCTCCTATCTATTGTAGGTAAACCATATGATTTTGGAGGAACCAAATGGATAACACAATAAGTTGTGTTTATGTGATATTCCCCACAACCCTTATCTTGGATCTCAACCTTAGGAGTAGAAGGAAATGATGGCAAAGTGGATGTTTTGGAAAGAGTGGATGGATCAACATAGTGGGATGAATTGGTTGATGAAGCTTCTCATTTTGCAGGCACCTGGTGTTCATTATACAAGATGATATCTAAACTCAAAAGTAAATTCTTACCCAAAGATCACCAAGTTCAAATGTTTAAGAGATTACAAAACTTAAGACAAAGGGAAATGGATACTAACTCTTAGACTAAGGAGTTTTACAAATTGAGTTTAAGGTTTGATCATCATGAGAATGAAGATGAAAAAATTGCTAGATATATTGGTGGTTTAAGGCTAAATGTACAGGATGAATTGGTTTTAGCTAACCCTAGGAGTGTAGAGGATTGTTATCAAATGGCTATCAGGGTGGAGGAGAAATTGAAGAGAAGGAAAGAAAAAGTAGTTAGAGGTAGAGGTGGTGCATCAAGAGGAAGAGGATTCCTATCTAGTTCAAAGCCAACCAATGAAATTCAAGAGGATTCCATGAAAGGCCAAGAGAAATCTAATTCTAGAGGTGGATGGAGGGGCACAAGAGGCAGATTTGGAGGAGGTAGGAATTCCAAAAAATGAATTTTCAAGAAGATGCTACACTTGCAACTAGCCTAGACATCCATCCTTCAAGTGTATTGAAAGGCAAGGCTCAAGCTCTCATGGTGGAGAAAGGAGAAATCAACTAGTGCATGAAGATGAAGAGAGTGTGACTTCACTAGTAGTGAACCTCACATCAGAAGTTGGAGAAGCCTTGATGCTACACAAACAAATTTTTAATACTTCTAAAGAGGAGGAGCCATTGCATAGGAAAGCACTCTTCAAAATCAATTACAAAGTACAAGGTAAGGTATGTAGGATGGTAGTGGATTCAGGTTCAACTAAAAACATGGTTTCTTGTGAAATGGTGAATAAACTTAATTTGAAAAGAATCCCTTGTGATTTTCCCTTCAAGGTCTCTTGGTTAAGCAATTGTCAATCATTGATAGGGAATGAGCAAGCTATGGTAGATTTTAAAATAGGTGAGTATAAGGACAATGTTCTTTGTGATATTTTTCTAATGGACTATTGTCACATCCTTCTTGGAAGACTATGGTAGTATAATAGGAGTGTCATCTATGATGGGAAAGAAAATAAGTACTCAATTTTGAAAGATAGACAATGGTTTGTTTTGAATCCTTGGATAGGGGATGAGAAAGGAAAAAAAAAAGTCATCATGTGTGGGATGAAAGAGCCTATAAAGGTTGTGAAAGAAAGCAGCATGGTAGATTAAAGTGTTGTTTTGAAGACTAACAATGTAGGAGCAATAGGTCTAATGGAAAATGCAAGGGTAAAGAAGGTATTGGAAAAGAGCATGAACGATAGTGTGATGATAGGCAATATTAAATGCCCTATAGTTGAGAGAAGGGGTGAGAGCCAATCAAATTTTACAGGTACAGTCAATAAAAATTTTTATTTGATAGCAGTGAAGCATGGGATAGTGCATGACAATCAAGAGGAACAAGGACTGTGTGGACAGAGTACACAACAGAGTAGTGAGGGCAGTAATAGACCTACATGTGCAAAGCAAGAAAAAATAGACCCAAAGACTCCTAACACAAGTTTGGTTGCAAATGTTGAACATGGTAAACACCCAAGGGATGTACAAAGAAGATTGATTACTAGTCTAAGAACAACGGCAAGGTAGAATGCTTATAAGCATACTTTGCAAAATGATGAAGGTTTAGGATAGTTTGCACATCCTGTGTACATGAACCAATGGAGTGGGTTGATGAATCCTTGGAACCCTCATGAAGCATGGATACAGTGGGATCAAGGCCAACTCATGAGGCCTGAATTCTTTTTAGGGGGGGTGTATGGTGCAGGAGCACCTACACCACAAACTAAACTTTTGATTATTTGAATGAATGGTGGGTCATGTTAAGTATTTTGTGTTTATTTTGTCCAATAAGGTATAAAAGACCAACCATAATGTAATAATTTTGTTTGTTGAGTCATTTAGGGAAGAAGGTTAATCTTGCACCTACAAGTGTTTGTAGCCTTTGAAGGAAAATCTTGGTGTTTGTATTAGGGGGGTGCAAGGTTTCGGTCACATGAAGGTGTGAGGCTATTTTCAAGCCTTTAGTATGATTTTAATTGTCATAGGTTGCAAATAATGCATAGGTATTTCAATATGCTTGTAAAAGTAGTCCAAATAGGTAATTAGGCCTCCAATGGTCCTAATCTTTCAAAAAGATATTAAAAGGAAATTATGGGTGTTGGGGAGATGGTTATTGGTTTGAGAATATATTTAGAGGCCTCTTCAAGGCTTGGGAGAGGTTAGAAGAAGCTTTCTATTAAATTTTCAATAAACATTACCATGTTTTCCTGTAAAAAACTCCATTTTTCACTATTTTCCTTAACTTTGCAGGCTGTGTATGGAATAGTACAGAACTTTAATGATCTACACTTTTTCAGTTTCATGTTGATATAATTCTTACCTTTCCTTTGAGTCTGTTCTAAAGATTTAATATTCATTTTGGAGGGAGTATTCAATTTTTTTCTAAAATTGCCTATGTAAGGCAGAAAAAGCATTGTTTGGTAGTTAATTTAATGACATAAGCCTTCCACCTACTGTTACTACTATTTCTCAATGGTAAGGAAATATAATGTGGTAGGGTAACCTTTTTTATATTTTAAATGCATAAAAGAAACAATTTAAGAGGTTGGGAATGCTTCCCTTGGGTAGACTGTGTGTATTTTCATGTGGAATAGGGGTGTCCAAGAGGGTTTGTAAAGAAACATTAAAGGAAATGATATTGTGATGTATTTGTGAGTTTATGTAGGGTATATCCATGATCTTTAATGCATTGGAAAAGCTTCTGGAAGCCAGGAGATAGGTGATTCATTAAAACACTAGGCTAATTGATCTGTATAGGATCTAGACTAAATTGCAGAATTGAATGCTTTCAAACTAATTGAGCCCTTCCCCTTATCTTTTTGGGCTTTTGTTGTTTTGTCATATTTTAGCTAATCCTAAAGACAGATTATTGTTTTTTAAATATGGAGGGAATTATACATATTTTAAGGCATTTAGTTTCAACTCACTTAGTAAAACAAACTGACGCCAACAAAACATAAAGATTGTTTGGTGGCCCAACGGCCACAAAACCTTTTAGGAGCCTGTACATTGTGGGCTCAACTCCCTGATGGTTTTCAAGAATATGAATTAACAACTAAACAAAACCAATCGGCGACAATACATAGTAACACAAAGCTTGTTTGGTAGAACAGTTGTGCAGAAATCTCGCAAATGAGAGGTGGGGGGTTCAAATCCCCCCACTTTACCCCTTTTACTAAAACAAACACAAACTATTGGCAGTGAAAGGAGAGAAGAAAGGGCCACGTGTCACACCAAGTGGGTGCCATGTGGTAGGCTCTAATTGGCTGATCATGAAGATGTGTTGTTGACGAAGAGTTGATGTGTCCACTGACTCACATGCTGACTATGTCGATGGCTCACATGGTGACTGTTGTACAGAACGTACGGATGGACATGTGTTGTCATATGATTGGCTCTGTACGGATGACTCAACTGCCATGTGTCTCACCTGAACTCATACATGTGGGTTCCTTATGGTATGGATGATCTGCTGACATCATCATCCGTATAGTCACCTCAAAAGTCAACTTGAAACTTTGACCAGTTGTATCTTGAGCATACAACGTCAGATTTTGACCAAATGAGTTGTGTTGGAAAGCTGGCAATGAGCTCTTCGCGATGAAACCAACTTCAAAAAATTTTGATGACATCATTTTTTTGCTTCTTGGACGACCCCTGATGGTAGTTTGACCAAAATTTTGACTGGCCATAACTTGCACAAACAGACTCCTTTTCGCTTTGTTTGAGTTGCGTTGGAATCAGGACATCGAGATATTTCTGATGGTGTAGATTCTGGAGAGAATGGAGACACTTCAATTTTCACTAAAAATATCCACTAGATCAGGCCTGCCCACTGAAGACCTTTTGGACCTCCAAAAGTGACATTTACTCTAACATTAAGTGAGGACTTAGCCTCCCCACTTGTCTTGTATCCTCTGTACATATGAATACCTTGCTCACAAGCATAATCAGGACTACAGAAATATTGTTAACATAAACATAACTTTATCACTTCCATAAGCATCTACATCAAATGTCATAGCCACTAACCAACAAAAATTGACTAGCGTCAAGCTGAACAATAATGCAAAAATGAAAGAGAATAAGTCAACAACATATCAATCCTTCACAACAAGAACATTTTTACCCAAGGAACCATCAATTCTTTCAATCATCACTCCCTTATGTTGTACTGTGGGTGCATCTTGCAACATCTGACCCTGGTTAGCTACTCCAAGTTCCTATCTAGAACCACCTATACTGACAGACATAAGAGTTAAATCTTTACTTGCATTAATCACCCTCTTTAACTACCCTGTGTTTGCAAAAGAACGATCAGTCTTAATCCTGTGAGAATGTACAATATACTGAATGCCATCTTTAAACAAATGGTAATGATTCTTTTCCCTATAGAAAATTGCTTTCCTGTCATATAAATAAGGGCTACCAAGCACTATCCCATAGATATCTAGTGGAACCACATCAAATTGTACTTCATCCACAAACTTACTAGTGATTGTGAATCTTAAGGTGCATTGTCTTGTTACTTGCAACTTATCATTTTCACAAATCCAACCCAGTGGATAAGGTTTCTTATGTTGTGTAGTTTTCAATCCCAAGTTTCTTACAACACTTTCTGAAATCAGATTAACCTGAGATCCACTATCTATGAGTGCATCAATTTTAGTGTTCTTAGCAACAACCCTTAAATGAAATAGCTCATTCCTTTTTTATCTTCAGAGAAATTGTTAACTTTAGAAGTAGAAGCACAACTATCAAAGGAAACACTGAAAGTAGGAGCTTTACCTTTCATACCCATAGCTGTTATCTTAGTCTCATCATCTGAATCTAAACCAAGATCCAAAACAACATTCATGGATTTCTCCTTACCTTCTTGTTTCTAATTACGTTTCTGAGCCCACTTAGGCCTCAGTTCCCGATGCAACTTCCAACAATGATCTTCATCATGACCCTTCATGTCACAATGAGTGCAAGAAAGCTTATCATCCTTCTTAACTGTAGCTGTCTTCTTTCCTTTCCCTATCTCTGCAACCTTAGAAGATTTATTTACATCATTATCAAACTTATCAATAAAAGATCCTTTACCCCTTGACTCTAAGTGGGTAGCTTGGACAAAAACTTCATCCAAGTTACAAGGATTCAAAACCAAAATAGAATGCCTAAGGTAGGAATGAAGACCTCCTATGCACTTCAACAAAGTGTCCTGGGTGTACAAAGGGACATTCAAAGCAATAGCCCTTTTCCTAAATCCATGGGTGTACTCTTGAATAGATTGACCCTTCCCTTGCCTAAAATTTTTCCAGTTCATCATTAACTGTTGGATATGTCCTAGGGGATAAAACTGCTTCTTAAGAGTATTGACAAACTCTGCCCAAGTTAAACTGACTCTACCATGTTGTGAAATTTTTGCCTTAGACTTACTCTCCCACCAGGTTAAAGTTGTACCTCCTAACTGAAGACTTAGTTCACCATCAAGAGGAAGAAGGACTATGTGGACAGAGTACACAACAGAGTAGTGAGGGCAGTAATAGACCTACATGTGCAAAGCAAGCAAAAACAAGCCCAAGGACTCCTAACACAAGTTTGGTTGCAAATGTTGAACATGGTAAACACCCAAGGGATGTACAAAGAAGATTGATTACTGGTCTAAGAACAACGGCAAGGTAGAATTCTTATAAGCATACTTTGGTAGAATGCTTATAAGCATACTTTGCAAAGTATGCTTATAAGCATTCTACCTTGCCGTTGTTCTTAGACCAGTAATCAATCTTCTTTGTACATCCCTTGGGTGTTTACCATGTTCAAAATTTGCAACCAAACTTGTGTTAGGAGTCCTTGGGTCTGGTTTTGCTTGCTTTGCACATGTAGGTCTATTACTGCCCTCACTACTCTGTTGTGTACTTTTTCCGCACAGTCCTTGTTCCTCTTGATTGTCATGCACTATCAACATCATCTAATAGGTTTTGGACTCTACAATAGACTTCAACTTGCTGAATCCAATCATCCAATTTTCAGCATTTAGTTCACCACAATACTTAGGCAAGTCAAATTTTACATTCAATTTAATTTTAGGCTTATGCCCACTCTTGATAGGATTAAAAGAAGTAGAATGAGGAGAAGATGGAGAAGAAGGAGAAGAGGGAGGAGAAGAAGAAAAGGGGTGATTTGGTTGCTTGCCACCATCTCCATGTTGTTTCCCTTTCTTGTCTTCACAAACATCTTCCTTCGACAAACCTCCTTCACAATCCTTCTACTCTTGTCTCTCTTGAAAAAGAATTTCCACTTAGCCTTCATCTCAAGGAATGCTCTTCGAAACTCCTGCTCACTGATTACTTCAGGAACCTCCATTCCAGAAAAAGGACATCTTCAGAAAATTTC
Organism: Sequoia sempervirens; assembly: GCA_007258455.2. Classification (NCBI taxonomy): domain Eukaryota; kingdom Viridiplantae; phylum Streptophyta; class Pinopsida; order Cupressales; family Cupressaceae; genus Sequoia; species Sequoia sempervirens. The sequence goes on along the minus strand of VDFB02271358.1, from coordinate 479,292,961 downwards.
TTCGCTTCTCGATCTCAGGATCAAAGTCTTCGAGCTTGCCTTCACCCTTATGAATCCTGGATCTTGTTAGCATTAAAAAAAAACAACTGCAATAATAGTCAACTGAGCTCTGATACCAACTTGATCTGTATAGGATCTAGACTAAATTACAAAATTGAATGCTTAACTTTTACAAAGATTTATCCAAGTTAATCGGAACAAAATTAACTCATAGAAATAATTAAGGTAATAGGAAAATAACAAAGAGATGCCAACAGAATGAGAGATAAGAATAGAGAAAGAGATGCAAACAGAGTTTGATTACGGAGTTCACCACAAACATGACTACGTCTCCGAGTCAGCTCCAATAGAGTATGACTGATCCGATTAATCTCCAGAAATCAGTTACAATGATGCATCAAGACCATTACTTCGGTAGCATAACACTTCTCCGACATAAAAAAAGGGCTTCAAAATGATCTCCTTAGAACTCCTCCCGAATCACCTGTCCTCTATTTCCCTTGAAATTTTTGAATCCAACACTTAGCCTAATTCTCTCCCTTTTATACATCCATTTCACCCAATTTGGTTTAAAACCAAAAGATTTACAATATCCCCCATATCTCCATTTTTACATAAAATAATCTTAATAATCTCTCTTATTTTCATATTAGGATTATTAGGTAATCCTAATTAATCCTTTCAAACTAATTGAGCCCTTCCCCTTATCTTTTTGGGCTTTTGTTGTTTTGTCAGATTTTAGCTAATCCTAAAGACAGATTATTGTTTTTTAAATATGGAGGGAATTATACATATTTTAAGGCATTCAGTTTCAACTCACTCAGTAAAACAAACTGACGCCAACAAGACATAAAGATTGTTCGGTGGCCCAATGACCACAAAACCTTTTAGGAGCCCAGACATTGCAGGCTCAACTCCTCGACAGTTTTCAAGAATATGAATTAACAACTAAACAAAACCAATCAGCGACAATACATAGTAACACAAATCTTGTTTGGTAGAATGGTTGTGCGGAAATCTCGCAAATGAGAGGTGGGGGGTTCAAATCCCCCCACTTTACCCCTTTTACTAAAAAAAATACAAACTGTCAGTGGTGAAAGGAGAGAAGAAAGGGCCATGTGTCACACTAGGTGGGTGCCATGTGGTGGGCTCTAATTGGCTGATCATGAAGACGTGTCGCTGACGAAGAGTTGATGTGTTCGCTGACTCACATGTTGACTGTGTTGATGGCTCACATGGTGATTGTTGTACGAAACGTATGGATGGACACGTGTCATCATATGATTGGCTCTATACGGATGACTCAACTGCCACGTGTCTCACCCGAATTTGTCCATGTGGGTTCCTTATGGTATGGATGACCTGTTGATGTCATCATCTGTATAGTCACCTCAAAAGTCAACTTGACACTTTGACCAGCTGTATCTTGAGCATACGACTTCAGATTTCAACCAAATGAGTTGTGTTAGAAAGCTGGCAATGAGCTCTTCGCGATGATGCCAACTTTGACAACTTTTGATGACATCATTTTTTGCTTCTTGGATGACCCCTGATGGCAGTTTGACCAAAAGTTTGATTGGCCATAACTTGCACAAACGAAATCCTTTTCGCTTCATTCGAATTGCGTTCGAATCAGGACACCGAGATCTTTCTGATGGTGCAGATTTTGGAGAGAATGGAGACACTTCAATTTTCACTAAAAATATCCACTGGATCACTAATACATTATAAAGGAGGGTTTCATAGAATAGTGGTAAAGAGGCCTTGAAACTATCAATAAATTGTGGAACCTAATGTTTTGACATATAATAAATGACTTTCAAAGAGTTCATGGTGATTGGAGAAGTGTAAAGAGTATTTTTTTTGTAAATTAGGCCTAATTTTGTAGCCTTTTAAGCAGGGTCACTTAATGAAACTCTACAATATTGTGAAAGAACCTTGTATGAATGATTAGGCAATTGTATATAATGTTGAGTGGATGCTATATTGATGTTGTAATGGTCTTTTTGCAGTCTTCTTGAAAACATATGCTCTTTTGTTGATTTTGGGTGATTTTGAAGTTGTAGTGTTGATATTTGAGAGAAGTGCCAAATTGTTTCTTGGGTTTCCACCACCTCTACAACATAGTGGTATCAGAGTAAGGAGTAGATTTTGGTTTTCATTTTGTAGGTTCAAGAAGAGGCAAGGTTGACAAGATGCTTCCAAAGAACAAATATATGGCTAAGGAGATGAAGGATATGAAACAAAGACATGCTAAGGAACTTAGAGAGTTGGAAGAGAGGGTCATAGCCTTGGAGACAAACAAAAGAAGAGGAAGATGAGGAGTTTTAAGACATGGAAGAACAACTTGATCCAAAGGACCAAAGAATTGCAAAGTTGTTGAAGGCAGTGAAAGGTGACAAGCCTAAGGTAAAACTTGATGTTTCTAAATATGGTGGTAGTCTAAATGATGAAGAACTACTTGACTAGATTACTGCATTAGATAATCACTTTGAATGTGAGGAAGTTCTTGAGGAGTAAAGAGTAAGGATTGCAAAGACTAAGTTGTAGGGTCATGCTTTGGTATGGTGGGATTACTTTTAGTCTGACAGGAGGAAACAAGGAAATTCTAAGATCACATCATGGGACAAGATGATATCTAAACTCAAAGGTAAATTCTTACCCAAAGATCACCAAGTTCAAATGTTTAAGAGATTACAAAACTTAAGACAAAGCGAAATGAATATTAATTCTTACACTGAGGAGTTTTATAAATTGAGTTTAAGGTATGGTCATCATGAGAGTGAAGATGAAAAAATTGCTAGATATATTAGCGGTTTAAGGCTTAATGTACAGGATGAATTGCTTTTGGCTAACCCTAGGAGTGTAGAGGATTGTTATCAAATGGCTATTAGGGTGGAGGAAAAATTGAAGAGAAGGCAAGAAAAAGTAGTTAGAGGTAGAGATGGTGCATCAAGAGGAAGAGGATTCATGTCTAGTTAAAAGCCAACCAATGAAAGTCAAGAGGATTCCATGAAAGGCCAAGAGCAATCTGATTCTAGAGGTGGATGGAGAGGCACAAGAGGTAGATTTGGAGGAGGTAGGAATTCCAACAATGCATTTTCAGGAAGATGCTACACTTGCAACCGGCTTGGACATCCATCCTTCAAGTGTGCTGAAAGGAAAGGATCAAGCTCTCATGGTGGAGAAAGGAGGAATCAACTAGTGCATGAATATGAAGAGAGTGTGACTTCACCAGTAGTGAAGCTCACATCAGAAGCTAGAGAAGCCTTGATGCTATACAAACAACTTTTGAAGAATTCTAAAGAGGAGGAGCCATTGCATAGGAAAGCACTCTTCAAAATCAATTGCAAAGTACAAGGTAAGGTATGTAGGATGTTAGTGGATTCAAGTTCAATTGAAAACATGGTTTCTTGTGAAATGGTGCATAAACTCAATTTGAAAAGAATCCTTCATGATTTTCCCTAAAAGGTCTCTTGGTTATGCAATGGTCAATCATTGATAGTGAATGAGTAAGCTATGGTAGATTTTCAAATAGGTGAGTATAAGAATAGTGTTCTTTGTGATATTTTTCCAATGGACTGTTGTCACATCCTTCTTGGAAAACCATGGAAATATTATAGGAGTTCCATCTATGATGGGAAAGCAAATAAGTACTCAATTTTGAAAGATAGAAAATGGTTTGTTTTGACTCCTTGGATAGGGGATGAGAAAGGAAAAGAAAAATTCATCATGTGTGGGATGAAATAGCCTATAAAGGTTGTGAAAGAAAGCAGCATGGTAGATCCTAGTGTTTTTTTGAAGACTAACAATACAAGAGCAACAGGTCTAAAGGAAAATGCAGGGTAAAGAAGGTATTGGAAAAGAACATGAAGGACAGTGTGATGATAGGCAATATTAAATTCCCTGTAGTTGAGAGCAGGGGTGAGGCAATCAAAGTTTGTAGGTACAGTCAATAAACAGTTTGATTTGACAATAGTGAAGCATGGGATAGTGCATGACAATCAAGAGGAACAAGAACTATGTAGATAGAGTACATAATAGAGCAATGAGGGCAGTAATAGACCTACATGTGCAAAGCAAGTAAAAACAGACCCAAGGACTCCTGACATAGGTTTGGTTGCAAATGTTGAACATGGTAAACACCCAAGGGATGGACAAAGAAGACTGATGACTAGTCTGAGAATAGAGGTAAGGAAAAATGCTTATATGCATACTTTGCAAAATGATGGAGGTTGAGGATAGTTTGTAGGTCCTATGTACATGAACCAGTGGAGTGGGTTGATGAATCCATGGAACCCTCATGAAGCATGGATACAGTGGGAGCAGGGCCAACTCATGAGGACTGAGTTCTTTTTAGGGGGGGCATATGGTGCAAGAGCACCTACACCACAAACTAATTTTTTGATTATTTGAATGAATGGTGTGTCATGTTAAGTATTTTGTGTTTATTTTTTCCAATAAGGTTTAAAAAGAGCAACCACAATGTAATAAATTTGTTTGTTGAGTCATTTAGGGAAGAAGGTTAATCTTGCACCTACAAGTGTTTGTAGCCTTTGAAGGCAAATCTTGGTGTTTTTATTAGGGGGGTGCAAGGTTTGGGTCTTATGAAGGTGATGAAGCTATTTTCAAGACTTTAGTATGATTTTAATTGTCATAGGTTGCAAATAATGCATAGGTATTTCAATATGCTTGTAAAAATAGTCCAAATAGGTAATTAGGCCTCCAATGGTCCTAATCTTTCAAAAAGATATTAAAAGATAGTTATGGGTGTTGGGGAGATGGTTATTGGTTTGATAATATATTTAAAGGCCTCTTCAAGGCTTGGGAGATCTTAGAAGAAGCTTTGTATTAAATTTACAAGAAGCATTACCACGTTTTCCTGTGCAAAACTCTATTTTTCCTTATTTTCTTGAACTTTGTAGGCTGTGTATAGAATAGTACAGAACTTTAATGATCTAAAATTTTCAGTTTCATGTAGATATAAGTATTACCTTTCCTTTCAGTCCATTCTAAAGATTTAATATTCATTTTGGAGGGAGCATTCAAAGATTTTCTAAAACTGCCTGTGTAAGGTAGAAAAAGCATTGTTTGGGAGTTAATTTAATGGCATAAGCCTTCCACCTACTGTTATACTATTTCTTGGTGGTAACACAATATAATGTGGTAGGGTAACCTTTTTTATATTTTAGATGCATAAAAGAAACAATTTAGGAGGTTGGGAATGCTGCCATTGGGTAGACTATGTGTATTTTCATGTCGAACAGGGGTTTCCATGAGGGTTTGTAAAGAAACAATAAAGGAAATGATATTGTGATGTATTTGTGAGTTTATGCAGGGTATATCCATGATGTTTGATGCATTGGAAAAGCTTCTGGAAGCTGGGAGATAGGCGATTCATTAAAACCCTAGGTTAATGCATGATAAAGGAGGGTTTCGTAGAATAGTGCTAAAGAGGCCTTGAAACTATCAATAAATTTTGGAACCTGATGTTTTGAAATATAATAAATCACTTTCCAAGAGTTCATGGTGATTGGAGAAGTTTGAAGAGTATTTTTTTTGTAAATTAGGCCTAATTTTGTAGCCTTTTGAGCAGGGTCACTTAATGAAACTCTACAATGTTACAAAAGAACCTTGTATGAATGATTGGGTAATTGTATCTGATGTTGAGTGGATGCTATATTGATGTTGTGATGGTATTTTTTTATTTTTCTTGAAAAGATATGCTCTTTTGTTGATTTTGGGTGATTTTGAAGTTGTAGTGTTAATATTTGAGAGAATTACCAAATTGTTTATTGGGTTTCCACCACCTCTACATCAACATAACATACCCATGTGGGAAAGGTATCATGTATAATGATTTATCAAAGGGAAATGGCCAGCTGAAAAGGTTCTTTTGTTAGAAGACATCATGTTATCAATCTATGTTTGAAGGGATTGCATTTGTGTCTGCAAGACGTCAACTTGGGTTAATGATGTGTTAGTTTGATTGTTTGGGTCTATGTACATATTTTGGAATCCAACGTTTTGTGATGGGTTTTGGTTAAGTGTTGGTATGTAAAGTGGATTTTGATTTGGAGTGTTAGTGAATGGGTTTTTATTTGGAATATGTGAGAATGGATTTTGAGTTGGGATTTGTAAAAATGGATTTTGATTTGGAATTTGTGAAGGGATGGGTCAGCTTCCACATTGAAAGGAGGGTATGTTTCCTATTTGTTAGACCCCAATCTGTGGTATAGTACTATTGACATTGACACTTGGTATAGTTGTTGTATGTGGTATGGTACTAGTGACGTTAACATTTAGTATAGCAGTTGTCTGTGGTATGGTACTAGTGACATTGACACTTGGTATAGGAGTTGAGGTTTTGGATCTTTTTTTCCCAACAAGAGGACTGAAAGGATTGGATGATCTATGGTGAAATTTATACCATGTGTCATGCTAGATGTACCAAATGGTGATGTATGTACTGTGGTATCACTCTATGTAGGTATACTAGATGGTATGGCTATAGTCACCTAAGGTATAGTGGTACTAGTAGTTGTCATGTTTGTCCCTTGGGTAGATGCAATTTGTAAGGTATTGATGTCAAACCTAGGGGGTAACTTGGCACCCTCTACTAGTAATTTGGATAAGTATCATTGAGGATCATTTGCTAGGTACTCATCTACAAAGGAAGAAAACTTAGGGTCTTGTGTTGTTGCATCTATGTCTTCCACTATTATGTGTCCTTGTGGGTCTCTAGTGGTGAATTTGTCTAACAAAGTTCTGTGAGGTCTCGATGAGGATGTCCCCTGAAAGGGGTTTGAGAATGGATTGATGAATTCCTTTGGGTTTGACATATTTTCTCTCTCTTTTCTCTTTGACCTTGTTTCTAGCATGTAAGATAAGCTCAATATCCAAGTAATGCAAAACTACGTCTATGGATGATATGACTCTAGTCTATGTTTTTGGGATTTTATGAATGTAAATAAGGAATGTATACAACTATTTTTTTGGTATTTTCTTGCAAATAAGGAATGTCTAAAATGATGCTATGCTAGGATGATAGTTTCTAAGTAATGAAAAATCTAAGCAAGCTTCTAAGGTAATCTATTTTTGAAGACTCTAAAAGAGGTTACCAACCACCTAAAGTATAACTAAGGTGTCAATTTAGTAATGTCAAGGAACCTCTATAGGACTAGGACCAAAGATAAAGTGAGCTCCCAAACTAGACTGATAAGCTGGAAGGACTCACTATAGGACAAAAGATATGATAACGTGACAAGGTTCAATGATAGATTTTGTTGAAGCAATGGTTTTTTTCAAAGTGTGGAAAGTGGACCTTTTCTAAAGTTTACAAAAATGACTTTCCTAAGAGTTTAATCTAAAGGTAATATGTACTCCTAAGATGAAACTAAAACTTGGAACTAGGATGACTATAGCTATGACTAAATGATACTTAAAAGATGAAAATTTGAGAAAATCGTTAAGGCTTTTGTCCAAGGATCAGTGTAAAAGGACAAATCAAAGATTGGTATGAATTTGGTTTTAGAATATGACAGTGAATTCTATTTTTCTAGTTATTAGACAATTACAGTTTAGAAAGGCAGATGCATCACAAAAATAAGTAGATGTGGTTGTCTGGATCATATGCGGGTTTTTGGTACACTATATCAGACGTGAATCAAGATTTGATAGATGCGACTAACTGTATCAAATGCAACTCAAGATTTAATAGATGCGACTAACTATATCAGATGCGACTCAATATTTAACATATGTGACTAACTATATTAGATACAACTTGGGATTTCTCAGATGTTGTTTTCTAACCCAAACATTGTACTAGTAAACAAAGGTTTGGGTATGTGGCATGCATATGTGCCATTACAGACTATAGATGCGACTCACTAAATCATATACATCACAGAGGGTTTCAAATGTAGTTTTTCAATATTAGGGTTGTTAGTAGACTTGACATATGTGACTCGGAATATCAGGTGCGGTTTTAAAATTGACAGATGTGACTCTAAGTTATAGATGTGGCTAACTGTTAAACAAATGCGACTCAATTTTTCTAGTAAATGATAGTTTGGACTTAGTTTGAAAAATGCAACTGACTATTGGATAAATGAAACTCATTTTATCAATTATGATTTTTTGGTGAATGAAAAAGTTGACTTAGTTTGTTTTTTAATTAAATTTTGAAAAATAAAAAACACAGAAAACATAGTACTTCAATTTGGTTTTGACACGAATAATATTTAATTCAATAACAAAAAAGCACAATCCTAGGCTAGTAGTGATAATATATGTTGAGTTCTCACTTGGGTTTCCCCAACTACGCTTATTTAGAGTGGATGATTAGAAGATTGACCCCACTAGCTCCACTCCACAACACTCACTTCTCTAAGGCAGCCAAGCTTTAGTACCCATGAAACTCCCATGGCATAGTTTTCATCTCTACTAAGAACCATAAGAATGTGAGATGGCTTCAAAGGTCCGACCTCCTGCACCAGCAGATAGAAATATTTTGGATGCTACAACAATGGTTCTTAATTTGGGCACTCATTCAGGTGGCTATGCATGAGGAAAGATACAATGATTATTTCTGCATAACAAACCTACACCTACAATCCTAGGCTTTCGCTTAGGATTTACATTTATATACTATTTGGGAGTAGCTTGGCTAAAAAGCTTCATTGTCAATTTGAGTCCTCTTGGGGTGAGTACTTTTTCCCACCAAGACAGGCTCAATTTCTAGAGTCAATAATGGGTTCTCTTACACCCAAGATCACACAAATGTGTAAGGGGAGAGGATACTTCTATTATTGAATCAAGTAAATAACAGATTGTTCATATGCACCAAACATAGTAGATACTTTAATTTTAAGCCCAAATGAAAATTATCTAATCTACTCAAAAAAAATATTTCAAAATAGTCTTCGACATAGGTTCTGCAAAACAATTCATCAATAATTTCAAATTTTTCTTCATCGATCATCCTAAAAAAAGGTTTCAAAAACTTGTCTTCTACACTATGTTAACTCCTCAAAAACAAACACTGCAAGCTCAAAATTAGTCATAATGAAAAACTTCAAATTTAGAATTTAGACTCAGAAATTATACCAATCAGATGTGTGACAAAAGGTAGCAGATATGTTGTGTGTTTTACTAGTCAATTGCATCACGGAAAGCCACAGATGCATTACAGACTATCAAATGTGTTACTTTACTCATCATATGCAGCTCGAAGTGTTAATTGTTTCATTTTGTGCATCAAATGCATTGGACTATACGATACCTACAAAAAGGAATAAAATTTCTATAGATTTACGAAGAGTGCATCTTCACATCAGGCCCACCAATGTAACATCATGAAAATAGGAAAGATCAAAGAAAATGCACAATTGCGATAAACTTAAATGTAAACTAAAGCTAAACAATAAAGAACAAAGGTAATAGCTAAAATGTAAATAAACAAAACCATCTCACTGAATATATACATCATTCCATGCATGACCTTGATTGTCCTTCTCCATTTTTCCATTTTATTAGAATTTCCCTCAAATTTCTTTGTGCAAGTATAGCTTATGATAGTGATTTAGCAAAACATTGAAGATTAAAATAGCTGATTGCTTCCAAAAGTCATAAGATTTTGAGAGGAGTTACAATGATGAAGGTCAGGTCAATTTATAGAAAATTGATTGTTTGAAGGACAGGCTTAGATTGAAAGATAGACGAACAACTCAAATTAAAAGATTCAACATGCATTGAGATTAGTGTTAATAGTGACGTGAGTGATAAAACTTGAAAGATGGGAATTAAGATTAAATAATGATTTAATCTTTAGTTGAAAGTATTCAAAAAATTAGAAGAATAATGATTGCATGTAAATATGAGGATTAGCATGGAATGAAATGGTCGATTTGAATGCACAAATGAATGAATGAATTAAATAAATTTATTTAATTAATAAATGTGTGCACGAAGAAGAATTAAAACAAGATAATTGACTAATTAAATCATAAAGTCTCTATGTTAGAAATAGACAAATATTAGATCAGGAGATAATGAGCTGATTTAATTAAATGTTGAGTTAAGTGGTGAATGAATAATTATTTAACGAAGTGATTACCTAATTATAGAAGAATATGCCAAGAAGGATTCTTTTTATGAATTAAATGATTATTTAATTCAACATTCAAAATTTGAGAATTAAATTAAATAAATAAGATTTTTTATTTGACTTAAGAAAAGGTTAATGAATTAATTTTGTTGTGGCTCTGCTGGTCACGAGTTCTAGTCTCCCCCGTCCCATGGTACTGGAGGGCGTGTCGCGCCAGCACCACCGATCACGTTAAAAAGTTTACCAAGCACACTGTAGTTTATAGGGGGTCGTGCTACCCGATTCCTGTAGTCTAAAAAAAAAAAAGGTTAATGAATAATTAAATACTTAAAGTGTTTATTTAATTATAGTCGAAAGTGTGAAGAATAAATTAAATAAGAATTTATTTAATTTTAGAAAGAGAATAAAGTTAATTAGTGACATAATTAAATAAAGAATATTTATTTAATTAATCAAGATTGGATAAAAGGTGAATAAATTAATTAATTAATTAAAGTTATTTAATTAATAGAGGAATAAATGTTAAAATGACTTAATTAAATAATTTAAATTATTTAATTAATAGATGAGAAAGTACTTTAGAAAATAATTAAATAATTAACATTATTCAATTATGGCAATGATTATAAGAATTATGATGAAATTGAAGTCGTAGACCTAGACCAAATTTCAGTGTCTACACTATCAATTAATTACAAGAAAGGAATAAAATATTATATTTTGAGGAAGATTGACATAACTTTACAATGTAAAGAAATCTAAAAGGATGGTTTAGAATGAGAAGAGTCATGCATGAAATTCAAATGACAAAGGAATACAAAAAGATAATGGAGCCATTTAATGATAATAGAACGCCATGAGAGAGAGAAAAAAGAGGGAAAAAGTGGCCAAGGTGGAGGAGGAGAGGTTGTGAAAATAGCAGGAAAAATTCTCCTTACCCATGCCAAAGAGAAACCATGAAGAGCAAAGAATAATCAGGTGGAAAGAGATTATAGAAAACACACAATAGAAGATGTATTAGAATCCACCATATGATGCATGGACAATGTGTGGAATTAAGACCTGCATGGGATAGTAAGACATATATAGACTATCACTGACACACGAGAAAGGAGGGGATAGTAGAAATGAATTTTTGATAAGAGAAAGGCAAGGATTCGTAGTTTGAAGACAAGTCATGGTTGAAATGTTTGATGGGGTCATGCTAGGCCAAAGAAGCATTTTAACTATTTAAAATGTACAAAATAATATTAGCCTATGTAGGGAGAGACACATAGATAGAAAAAGAAGAAGTTACAAGTTGAGATTATATGAAATTGCATTGAGAGCATGGGAATGGTCGGAAAGAGAATATCGATGGGAATTGAAGAGATACACTAAGGCTAATTTAGGAATTCCTGGAAGATTCCATGAATGGAGTCCAAAGTTTACACAAAATGAAACTATAAAAGCTTGCTCCAAGTAATGTAGGATGCATACTTATATTTGCATATACAAATGACAATTGGAAATATGAAAATAGAAGATGCAGGGCATAGGTGGATAAAGGAAGAAGGAACATTCTTGTATTGTCTTAGATTAAACGCTAGAGTGGGAAGGTATTAATGTAGATTGCAGAGTAGAATTGATATTAAAAAAAGAATGTAGAATGATTGTGGTAGTGTATGTCACATGGTCTAGAAGAGAACCATAGAGGGGCTATTGTGTAGAAGGGAGAAAACTGGAAGAAATTAGGGAGATGGAATATGAAGATTCGAACTAGAACCACATAAGCAATGGAGATTTAAATTGTAATTTTATGAATTTTTTGAAATGAATGAATGTGACAATTTTTTTTGAAATTTGAATGGACTATTAGAATGGGTACAATTGTAATTTGGAGTTTTTTTTCATGGATTCTTTTCTATAATTTGAGTTTTGTGTGTTTTGAGTGAGTTTTTTTTTGCTCTGCATCATTTCAAGTCCTCCTCTCCTACCTATAGATGGAGGTGCTCAGCTAGTTGCAGAGATAGTGTGGTGACAAACCATAGAGGCACAACTTGTCACCATGACAGTAGAGAGAGATAGCCTAAAGGCAGAGCAAGAGAGTGAGATTGGGAAACAACATGCTATAGAGGCTCAGTTACAGGTGATTATGGTGGAGAGATATACTTTGAGAGTAGAGCATGATACCCTTTTTGTAGAGAGAGATTGGTGGTTACAGAGGGCTACATACTATCAGACTCTCTATGATGGCTTTGTTTCTAGAGCACAATAGCGACCATGATTTGTAGAGCCTAGTGTTGTAGGTGGTGATGGTGGTGAGTTAGCTATTCATTTTGTTAGACAACCACATCTACATGGTGATCCATAGCCTGATCCATAGAGTGTTCCCCTTTCCTACCGGGAAATGTTACACATATACATGAACTTTATTATGTTTTAGAGACATATTGTAGACACAATTTATATATATATTCATCAACCCAATTGAGGCCTCATATATATGTATTATTTTGTATCATCCTGTCACACTTGTTTAATGATGATGGTGCACTATGACATTGTCCCTTTTTTGATGATGATATGTATGAGATATACCTTAATTTGATTCATCTCATTTTATGCTTTTATGATGATCATGGATGACTATGCATGATGATGTGTTTATATATATATATATATGATATATGCATATGATATGAATGGATGAATCATACTTTGTTTTGAACATATAATTTTTTATTATGGGTGATTGATATATCATTCTGGTATATGATGTTTATGTAACGTGTGGATGATATATGATGGATGTATGCCTTATACATGATAAATGATGTTTTTATTTCTTTATTATCATCATGATATATATTGATGACATTATGGATGTAGGATGGATATGGTACTAGAATGATATTACTATGTAGGATGGATGTTAGTTAGAAGAAATATTTGATGATGGATAGAAATTTGATGTTGTTGGTAGTTGATGATGTTGCTTTTTCTTTTCTTTGAGGCTTCATAGTTTTAAACAATCCTATTTGATGTAGCAAATAGATATAATGCACCAGGTTATTAATGACCAAGGTGAATTTTTATCTATTGCATGGACTTTGACTATACAAACAAAGAGTATTCTTTCTCATACTAGACATATGGAAACTTTGTGTTAGGTTATGCTAAAAAAATTTTAGACTAGTCAGATAGAGATGTATAGAACACCTAACATGTAACTGCTTCATGAATTGTTTCAACACAACTTTCATACACTCAATAAATAAATTATTCACCATGGTAGTAATACAAAATATCTTACAAACAACAAATCAAAATTATGCTCAATTTCCACCATTCCTTCTTCTCTAAATCCTTATGGACACAATTGAGAGATCTCGGGAATGAGTCAATAAAATAAATCACAAAAATAAGACTATAAAAAGATAAAAATAAAGTTGTAGTATGAATTTCCATATCTTTTTGAGGTTTCAGGATTATTATCCATTGTTGATCATGTATATCATAGGAACATATCCGTTAAGACATATCTCAAGATGTTGTTTGGTGAATTGTCAAAAGATAGGTAGTTGATACTTTGGCTTTGTTTTAGTATGTTTTATGATCAAACCTTTGTGGTTGTTTGATTGATGGTTCTAGCTTGTTGTTGCTTTGTTTGTTTGTTTGTTTGTTTGTTTGTTTTGTCAAAGGGTGAGTGTGACAATTTTTTTATTATGGGTGAAGAGTTTATTGTGGATTGTGATGATGGAGTGGGTATTTTTTATTTTATCTAGTTTTATGATGTTCTTTTTGTTGTTTTCAAGGGACTAACCTAGGGCCTTAGAATCTCATCAAAGATAAGCCTTTCCTATGTTGTACACACAAAGGCTCGTAGTCCTTTTGGTATGAATGTTTTTGACCTTTTCTATTTTGTGAATGTTTTTGGATTTTATATTTTTCATATTGTTTTTGGATTCTAAATTTTTGACTAAGTTGAAATAAAGCATGATAGAAAGCTAAGGGGACTAACCTAGGGTCTCAGGGACTGTCAATCTTTGCCTACATTATACACACAAAGACCACATAGTTCAACTATTTGACTCAAATCATAAACTATTTTTTGGATAAACAACATTGATAATTTGGATTGATATTTCACTTTCGTGTCTATAGGATATGTTGCAGGAAATCTACTTGAACTAGCTATGAGTTTCAAGAAAATGGTGATATCTTAGACTATTTGAGTGAAGGAATAACCCAACGATGTTTTGTTTTTTATTTTTTTCAAATATTTTTGATTTTTGTTGTTTTTTAGATGTTTTTGATTTTATTTTTTTTACAATGATATGATGTTCAAAGATCTAATCCATGAATAGCTTTAGTAATTTTCCCCCAATTGGAGATAATACTTCTTTCCTCAATTAGTAACAAGCCATTGAATACATTGTCTTATTATGAGACAAATGCATGGATATTGTGGATAGTACTGATAGATAATGATGTAATTTTGATGTAGATAATGGGTATTCAACCTTTTATCACTCACAATCAATCACAGAAAACCACTCCTTGAAACCCTAAAACAAAACTTGTTGGGTTTTGCTTCACAAGCCTTCATTCTCCTAATAGCCTCTCAAACAAAGTTTTTCAGGTATAACTTTCAGGGAAGACATGGCATTCAAAATGTGAACACATTTCCAGATACCCTTTTAGAAATTTGTCAACATATCCAAATTTTAGGTTGGGTCACTTTGTACAGAAGATTCCAAATCTTAATTGTCCTCCCTCAAATTAGGTCTAATGGCTTGAACAAGCTTAGTAGCAACAAGGGTTTTGAACTCTAGAGACTATCCTTGCACTCTGATGCTCTAAACATATCCTATAGGGTCCTAAACAAATGCTCTATCCATCTAAGTAGTTTTTCAATTGCATAGAACACATTTCAACACTCCACCAGCGTTACTTAGTCTGATACACGAGGATATTAGACCCTCAAGCTTTCTCCATGTGTCCACACCATCTCCCCTGATCCTGAAAATTTAGGAAATAAAATATCATCCTACCATTGGTCATCCCGCTGATTTTGAAGACTTTTCACTGGTGGAATGGAGTTCTACGCATTTTATACATCCACCGGTTACCCTACTTGTGGTTTAGACCAGTTTGGAGAAAAATAAATACAACTTGCTCAAAACATAATGGATTTACATGCAACTAATACCAAATGAAAGTGTATTCAGTGCTTAATCATACACAATTGATTTTGAGTTAGTATGGGATCATACAGATCCATACTACATGAAAGAACAACAATGAAACATACATATTTGCATAAAACAGAGATATCTTATTACTCCAATTCAAGATTTTAACATCCAACCTTTCCATTGACCACAAAAGGTCTTTTAAAAAAAATTCCAACCATCCCCCAATGGTTACAAACCAATTTTAAAATTAAAACTAACACAACATCATTATGTTCCCTTTTATGACAAAAATTGCAAAAGTTGCATTGCAACATTTGTGCAACTTGACAACATTTTGCATATATACACTAACTCACCCCTAATGACTCAAAACTGACCCAAACAGACATGAAATGGTCCTTGAAGACATTTTTACATTCAAATAAGTCAAACACAACAAAGTATCAACTTTTTACCCCTCTTGGAGGCATGAGAACTTTGGTACCCCTACACTAAAGTTTTATTCAAATATAACACCTATTTTCCAATTTTTCACTATGGTACCTATTCTACACCACAAAGTTGTTTTCACTCAAGGAATAGTTTATTTCTCTATACTATTTTTCTTGATTTTTTATTTTTTTTGGTATTTTTTATCCTTTTTTTCAATTTTTTAGATTTTTTCCATTTTTTTTGGGGTATTATGATGTGCTTCATGTGTAGCACTTCTTGAGGTGGCTATTGTTTAGTGGTTCAACTAAGGGTTCTCCTTCAAGAGTATCCAATTGAGGACTAGGTCACTAACCTAAAAGTTTTTGTTTTTGATCTTCTTTTCATAGCTTCATTTGAGCCAATTTTAATAAACATGTAGATGGTTTAACGCACTCAGACATCTTTCATCTAGGATCTCTAATTCATTTAGCTTGGATACCCTTTATTCTTTATTGCTAACCATGTCCTTTAATGAGATTCACAATTAGGGGATTTCAACCTCGATTGGTAAGATAGCCTCTAATCCGTAGAACAATGAAAATGGTGTGACACCTATAGGTTTTCAGATGCTGGTACGATAAGCCCATAAGGCTAGGTGTAGCTACACATGCCAATCATGGTCATCTTCATTAACAATATTTTTGAGTATTTTTTGAAATGAAGAAAATATGGGATCTTTCTTTCACTTCTAGGGTTTTGGACCTAAAAGGAGAAAGACCAATTTCCAACCTTTCACTCAAGAACAAACCCTTGAGATTTCAATGCAAAGGAGATTGAAATGTTGCAAAGGGGCTATTTTATGGACTGAATGATGTATATTGAGGGGTTCACAACCAAGTGTAAACTTGGAAAATACAATGAAAAGGAAAACATAGAGTGATATGCAAAATGAACTAGAAATACAAATTAAACAAAAAAAAAGTTGTTAAACTAAATGTGTGCACCCGGAAACTTGTAGAGACTTGGATGGAGGCAAGAAATGCTACTGATTTTGAAATTTTTGTCCACTAGGACTCATTTTCCAATCTAGGTGAATCAGTCCCAAATCAAGATTTTTGCACAGGAATAGGTTTCTTGAAAAAGGGTATCTAAGATTACCAAAATATCAAAATTGACCAAAATGGGACTCATTCGCCACTTGTGATGAATGACTCTAGTTTGGATTTTCTAGAAATTCAAACTTTTGTTCTACACCTCTCAGTTTTCTCTTTCTATTCCTCCAAGTTGTCGAATATGAAACTTTGATTTCAGGGTTGTAGATGACCTTTTAGTGAATATTTATGGCCTTGTAAATGGGGAGATAAGCTTTAAATCTAATCTTCAATAATCTTCAAGTCTTCAGAGCACCTAAACCTACAATCACACAAAGAGGGAGAAAAAATTGTTGATTGTTAGGGAATAGGGGTTTGCCTTGGTTAAACCCCCTTTAGGTAATTAAACCAAATGATAAAATAATATTATGAAGCATGAGCATGAATTAATGCAATTAGAACCTTGCCATGATGATGGATCTTGAATTGATGCAACAATTGGTGATGAATCTTGCCCTTGAACGCCTTAGAATTGATCTTGAAAGCTATCTTGATGACCTTGTGAAGACTTGGAGTGCTTAACTCTTGAGTGTTTGACTTGACGACTTGAATGCATAATGAAATGATGATTTGAGAGCTCATTTATATAGGAAATCGACTCACATGACTGTTAATTTGATCGCCAAGGTTGACATAGGAAAATTTTGAATTGAAGACCCACTTTTCCTCCTCAAAGCCTTAAAAATAGGCCAAAATGGGACTCATTCACCCAAGGTGGCAAATGGGTCCCACAAGGGGCTATTTTCCATGCTAAAGTGTCAGGGAGTGAATATTTTAAGCTTTTATGTTGATCTAGTTAGGTTTTTGATTAAATCATCCCTTGGGATGCATAATATGGGGTCATAGGGGCCTACTAATGATGATATAAAGGACATGAATGCAATAGGGCCCAAAATCCAATGTGAAGTGTAAATAAATACACTTTACAACATTAAATTAAGGAAAATTTGGGTTTATTTAGCTGAGAAGTGCCCTAAATCCCATATGAATGTTGTGTAAAACACATTACAACACTAGAATAGGTCCACTTAATTTACAAGCCTCCCATATTTAGTGTGAAGATGTAAATAAATACATTTTACAACATTAAATTAGGATAGATTTAAGTCAATTTAGCTCAAAAAGGGTCAAATACCTAATGTGGATGTGTGCAACACGTTACAACACTAGACCAAGGTGAAATTAAGTCCAATTTATCATTAATTATTCCAATATCAAGCAAATGACACTTTTTTTGACATTAAATTTAGCCCCCACTTTAGTGAGAGAATGAACCTGCTTCAAACTCACACTAAAGTAGACATTCAAGAGGGGTCCAATCATACCAATGTAGATGACAAAGGATGACAAAGATCAAGGTAGTGGTCAAACCTCCAGGATCCAAGATCCTAAGTCAAACCAACATGAACATAAAGGGACACACACAAGGTATATAATATGTAGCAACAAAAGATACACAATCATGCAATGTCAATAATGAATAGAAATTAAAAAATGAGGTGGATCAAACTTTGATAAAGATGCACTCACTCTGGGGCCACAAAACATCAGGTCATCTATGGGGTGAGTTATCCCAATGAAGTAGTTTAGTGAGAAAGTCATGCCAGTGTGTTAGCTTCCTACCGTATGATGAGAAAGTCATGGCAGTGTGTCAGCTTCCCATCATACTAACCATACCAAATTTATCCTCCTAATAACTTTGATAAGGTACCACAATAAAAATTCTTTTGTAAATGATTTTGAATGTCATGTAAATATTTTGTTAACGGGGATTTTACTTTGTTCATATAAGGTCTTCTTCTTAGGGAGAATTTTACCTAATGTCTCCAAGAGAGGACAAGTCAAAAGTGTCAGATCATCACAAATGGGATGCCTTGTTTGTATCATGCCATGTCAGTAGATCGTACACTCTTGGATGACATCAAACCCAATGATTCCACCAAGAAGAGGATACATCACAAGGAAAAAGAAAAATCACGCCATGAAATTTTTTAAAAGATGTCGTCTTTGTATGCCCCCACTTTAAAGTAGTTGCTACACCATCACTGTGACCAATTTCTTTAAAGTAGTCAATGAAAGAAGACATGAGATCCAGCTTGGAAAGCCCTATGCCAAGTCATATGTTTCCAAATTGAGGTAAATCATGAATACATATGTCACATACGAGCGAACTTAAGGTATGTCTTCCACATCCCAAGCTTCCTCTTATATATTCATGAAAGGAAGCCAATAAGCCAAAAGGGATAACGACAAGTGACATACAAGGAGAAGGCTAACTAACCCTCTTGCCTCCACTTAATGCAAGATAAGGGTGAGCCCAGAATGGATGATGATATGTTGTTGCGATAAATGTAAAAAATGAACTAGTGAGTATTTTATGATCCTACAACTATTACATGGAAAGGAGCTGCAACTAATGTTATTTATTTTGATAAGTAAACAAAGTTTCTATTTGATACATATTTAATGAGATATCTTTTAGTTTAGGATGTACCAAGGTTTTCTTAGAAGAATTATTTGTGATGGTGTTTACATTGATTGAAGGTTTTTGCTTTGAGGGACAATAACTAAGACCATTAGTCCTTATAGGGACATGGATGCCCTGTTCTATAGCATCACATCCTTTTCTAAGTTTCTTCATAAGCCCTCCAGGTCTAAGGTTTCCCTTGATTGTATACACTTTGTTATATATGTGAGCAATTCATTGTAACTCGATAGGTGTGAAATGTTATTATTATCGAGTTTCCTTTTAGATGGTTCTAAGATGAGCATAGGTTTCTTTTGAACTTTTGGTTGTTGTGATGGTGGATGAAGAATTCAAGGTTCTTAGGATGTCCCATGGGGTATGTAGGAGGTCCAATAGTCAATGGGGATCTAATGGAAACTTGTGCATTCATAACCTCAACAGCCTTGGTTTGATGTATCTCTAAGAAAGGACAATCTAGAATCATCTTTTTGGGTAAGTGCATGGATCTGTGACACAATTTTGGTGCTAAATTACAAAAAAACCTGTAACGAGCCATATTGTGCTTCCCATATTTGGCACTCGCTAAATTTGGAGAGCACCAAATTTGGCACTCGCCAAATGTCATTCATGACTTTTGGAATGCATTTTTCTAGGCTCTTTCATTTTCTCTTTCGTTTCCATGGACACTATATACATGCAATTAACATTCAAGTATAAGTTGACATTTACATATGGACATTTACTTTCTTATACTTTAAGTTATATTTCATGTATATAGGCAGGATGTTTGAGAGTGGTTTCGTATCTCTAGGAGTTATAATGCAAATTCTAGTTTTTGGAAGATCTTACAAATTTTAGATAGTCAAATTTTAGTAATAAGCATGTCAAATTCTAGTAATTAGGAGGTCAAATTTTAGTATTTTTTAGGTTGTATCATCTTTCTCTCTAACTCTCTCATTCTCTCTAGTCTCTATCTCTCCACTCCCTCTCTATCTCTCCCTTCCTCCCTGTCTCCACTCTCTCTCTCTCACACACCCCTCTTTCTTCTCCCTACATATTCCTACCTCCCTCCCCTCTCTACTTCTCTCTATCTCTTCTTTATCTCTCTACATCTCCTTCCCTCTCTACTTATCTTTATCTCCCCTCTCTCTCTCTCTTTACATATCTCTCCCTCCATCACTTTCTATGTCTCTTGTAAGGAAAGCTTGAGGATGCAAAACAAACTCTCCTAATGTCAAACCTCAGGGAAGGTTGTAGATATGTCAAAAAGAATAGAGAAATAAACTCAAACTCGATGGACACTAGATTTACGTGGGAAAAACCTTACGGGAGAAAAACCCACTGCACCAAAGAAAAATCACTTGTATTACAGTAAACTAGTTACATACAAGTTACAGACTCTCCTTTCACATATTAAATTACATATTAGCAACATTTCTCTAATCAACCTCATACAAAACTAATCTGATCACACTTAGTTATGTCTCATTGTTACAATGCATATACAACATACAATGAAGAACACACATAGATCGTTTGATCATTCAACCATATAACCTCACAGTTCCAATACGTTGCAATGTATTGCAACAACCATGAATTGATTCATTCTTTGTACCGATGGATCAATTTAGTTTCCCCTTTTGAGCAACTATCTAACTTCCCAGTCATCGAACAACCATCTCCATGTCAGCAAATGACCTCCACTAATCAGCATACACTTTAGTAATCACCCAAGTTTGTGCTCTTTAGCATACACTGCACTTCTGGTATGTAATAAAAAAGCTCCTACGAGGTGGCAATATACCGCATTACTTCTAGACAGGTTGGAGACACTTGCGGTATGGTGGTATCCACCGCACTACTACTCAATATTTGAAAGGCTCCTGTAGTATGGCAGTAACCACACTACTACACCTCAGTGAGAAGACACGTATGGTAGGGTGGTATCCATTATACTACCACTCAACAGTTGAAAGGCACCCGTAGTAGGGCGGTAATCGCGCTACCACTCCTCTAGGTATGTGCAGGATCATCATGGAAAAAATAGAACCTTAAGTGACAAAAAATTTAGAAAAATCAGAGTTAGGCAACTTGACGTAAAATTTTGAATAAGTTATCTATATTATTTCAAAAATATGTAAGAATAGAATTTGTAGCAAATTGAATGTAGTTTCTAAACTACTAGGTTTATTTATTTATTTTAAAATCTATTTGGTGAAAATTTGAAATTTCAACATAGTAGTACTTAAATTTCAGGGAAAAAATAAGAAGTAGGTGTCTGTCTAACCACCCTAACCACAATAAAATGATAGAATTTTTTTATAAGATTTTAGACATAAGTAGAGAACTCATGTCCGAATGTGATGCATATTTTTTTGTAATTTTTTTCCAAGAAAATAATTAATTATGAATTTTTTATTACAACTTTTCAAAAATTAAAAAACTCTTAAGTCTGACCACCTTAACTTGCTGAAAACTTCATGAAATCCAATTTTTATTTTTTTAATCCTATAGTATGCAAAGCATAGAATGTGATGCATGTTTTGGCTTCAAAAAATGTGATACTGTTTGAAAGCTATATATGTTTTTCAGTCAGCCTATCAATTAAGACTTTATTTGTAATTCAAATAGAAAATGAATAATAATTATTTGTTAAATTCAAAGTAAAGCATAATTTATATTGGTGGAAAGATGGGAATCTCCTTTAAAAACCCTTTCCATTTCATCAAATTTGGGTAAGAAAAATGTTGTCAGCCACATACCCTAAAAATACCCATCATATTGCCACTTTTTGGCCCATCATGATCCTGCACATACCCCTCTCTCACAATCTCCTAGCAGTATAGAGGTACAAGTATGAACTTAACATGAAATAATTTGTTGATTAGAGATAGAACCAGGGTTATACCAATGAGTTTGAGACACATATTCTCAACAATCTCCCACTTGATGAAGAACTCACTAAACCCTTTTCAATACATGAAGTCACTGAATATTTTGGACCCCAAGGTCCATTAAATTTGCACACCATCTGAACTTATCCATGCTCACTGGCTTTCTCAATGCATCAACAACATTCTTTTGAGTATCCACATTTTCTAAATAGACCTTTCCATTCTCCACCATATCTCGTACAAAGTGATACTACACATCAATATGTTTTTTTTTAGCATGGAAAGTAGGATTTTTTGCCATACAAATGACACTTTGACTATCACAACAAATAATAATCTGCCCTGCATCAAAACCAATATTAGAACACAATATCCTAAGCCAAATGGTTTCCTTATGGGTGTGAGATGCTACCATGTACTCAAGCTCTATAGTGGATAAAGAGACTACATCCTATTGCTTTCTCATCCAACTAACTGCAACACCATTCATCATGAAACTATATCCATTGATGGATCTTCTGCTATCAATGTCCCCTGCCCAATCAAAGTCCAAATACCCATGAATTCTAAGAGTTCTCTATGATTCAATTGAATTGCTATTGTAACACAAAGCATATTCTGAAGTTCCCTTTAGATATTTAAGCACTCTTTTCACAACATCCCAATGTGTCCTTCCAGGATTAGCCATAGACCGACTAAGTACTCACAGTGCTTGGGAAATGTCTAGCCTAGTATAGAACATTGCATACATTAAACTGCCAACTGCACTTGCATAAGGAACTTTGGTCATGTCCTCCATCTCAGTAGGAGATTTTGGACAATATTCAACAAATAGCTTTGTTCCTTGCAAAACTGGAACAACTAGCTGCTTGCAACCAGTCATACAAAATCTCTCTAGAATAGTGTTAATATACTTACTCTAGCTAAGCCAAAGCTTTTTGCTCTTTCTGTCCCTAGTTATTTTGATTCCTAGAATATACCTAGCTAGACCAAGATCCTTCATTTTGAATTTTGTAGACAACTAAGTTTTTAGATCAAAAATCATAAACTTCATATTCCCTAGGAATAACATATCATCAACATAGAGTGCAATAATAAGAACCCAATCATTTTCAGTTTTAAAATACATACATTGCTCTGATTTTTATCTTACAAAACCCAGTGACAAAATAAACATGTCAAATTTTTGGTACCACATTCTAGGCGACTGTTTCAAACTATACATAGATTTCTTTAACTTGCAAACCAAATTTTCTTTACCTTTTACTACAAAGTGCTCAGGCTAGGACATATAAATTTCTTCTTCAAGACCACCATGAAGAAATGATGTATTCACATCCATTTGCTCAATCTCCAAGTCATATGCTACTGCAAGTGACAAGAAATATGATAGATGTGAGCTTCGCTACCGGAGAAAAAATTTCCCTATAATCAATTCCCTCTACCTGGGAATATCCCTTTGCAACCAACCTTGCTTTATGTTTCTCAACACTTCCATCCAAACCTATTTTCCTTTTAAATACCCATTTGCATCCGATGGGCTTTCTACCTTTAGGAAATGGGACCAGATCCCAAGAATCATTTTTCTTTAATGATGCTATTTTTTCATTCATGGCTTCCAACTAGGAATCTGGATCAGACATTTCAGTTGCCTCTTTTACAGTCCTAGGCTCATTTGTATTAGTAATCAAAGCATAGGCACAAGTGTAATCTAACATAGAGAACCCATATCTATTAGATTGCTACTTCTCACGTGTAGACCTCCTCACAGGCTAAGGCTGAGGTTGTGGTTCTTCTTCAAAACTCTTAGAGCTACTCGAACTCTCCTCAGTTTCAGGAACATTATCAATGTGTTGTTCCTCTTTTTTAGGAGCTAGAGGTATTTCAAAAATGTCATTTTCCTCTTTATTTTCTTTCATCCCTGACTGCAAATCCACTGAAGAAAGTTTTAGCTCCTAAAGATTACAATTTTGTTGTACACAACCTTCTCAGTCATAGGATTCCAAAGCATGTATCCTTTCACACCAATGCCATAGCCAATGAAGATACATTTAATATCTTTGTTCTCCAATTTAGATCTCTTTACATCCATCACATAAACTTATGCTTCATAACCAAAGACACGAATATGACTCAGAGAGGGCTTCTTTCTAAACCAAGCTTCCATGGGAATTTTATCAACAAGTAATGATGAAGGAGATCGATTCAACAAGTAACATGTTGTAGCCATAGCCTTAGCCTAGAACTTCTACTCTAGACTAGAATTTCTCAACATACTTCTTTCCTTCTCCATCAGTTTCATGTTCAACCTTTCAGCAACTCCATTTTTTTGTGGAGTGTAAGGTGTTGTTTTATGCCTCTTAATTCCATGGTCTTTGCAATACCTTTCAAATTCTCTAGAATATAATTCACCACCGTTATCAGTCCTTAAGCATTTAATTTTTCCTCTATTCTGATTTTCCACAAGGTTTTTAAATTCCTTAAAATGACTTAACAATTCTAATTTACTTTTTAAGAAGTACACAAATGCCCTTCTCGAATAGTCATCAATAAAAGATACATAATATTTTGAATTTGACAATGAAGGAACATTTATTGGACCCAAAACATTAGAGTAAATATAATCAAGAACACCAAAAGATTTATGAGGACTAGAGTAAAAAGAAACATGATGTTGTTTTCCATATATAAAATGTTCACAAAATTCAAATTCTAGATTACAATCATCAAGCCCCTTAACTAGGTTTTTATTTTTCAAATCTTTTAAGCCTTTCTCACCAATATGGCTGAGTCTTTGATGCTAGAGCATAGTCTTCTCTATTGGAAGTTTCACCTACAAATAATTTTCCCCTATAGGGACTTTAGTCTCCTTTTCTGCATGAACAACCTTTTGTGACTTTGCAGAGACATTCTTACATTGAACAACAAATGCATCCAACTTGTACAATGTACCAATTCAGGAACCCCTATCTAGCACCATTAAGCCTCTAGTCATTTTGCAGCCATTACTTGAGAATGAGACTTGCACTCCAACATCATTTAGCATACTCACAAAAAGTAAATTTTGAGCCAAACCTAGTATATGCATTATTCCATCAATTCCCTTAATTCTTCCATCAGGAAACTGAATTATGACTCTTCCATGACCATCTATTTCTAGAGATGTATCACTTTCCAAGTACACCTTTCCACCATCATATTTTTCATACTTTGTAAAATAGTCTCTATGAGATGTCATATGGAAAGATGCTTCAGAGTCTATTAGCTAGACATCATCTGATGCCCAGGTTTCCAAGGTTTCAATGAAGGAATTTGCATCACTCTAAGATGAATCATCATTGGAAGAATTCTTCTTCTTATTTTTCTACTCTTTACAATCCTTTTGGACATGACTAGGCTGCCCACAATTTGAGTGCTTCACCTTGGACTTCTTGCCAGGAGACTTTGATATGGACTTCTTGTCCTTCTTCTTTCCATTTTCTTTTGATCTACCTCGAACAACAAGAGCCTCCTTCACCATCTCAGTAACTTCTTCCTTAAGAATAGCGTATTCACCAAGGACTTACACTGATAAATATCTCCAAGCTTCTTCCACAAAGAAGATGCGGTCTTCTCTTCAAGAACATTCAGGAGAATAGAGTCTACCAAATAGAGTCTTATCAACCATTTTTTTTCTGTTTGCGAAGTCCCAATCCTCTTGCTTCATGCAAGAAGGTTTCATTGCAGACACAACAAGCCAAAGATCTTGATCCATCAATACATCTTCCATTTTGAGTTTACACAACTCAAAATTGCTACCATTGAATTTCTCATTTTCGATCTTTCCTGATGTGCTTGTCATCTTAATCTATAATTTAAATTACCATACTTCTACAAGAAACTCCCACTGAATAGGATTGACACAAAAAACCCAACCTGCCTACAAGGATAACACAACTGGCTAGGCTCTGATACCACTTGTAAGGAAAGCTTGAGGATGCAGAAAAAACTCTCCTAATATCAAACCTCAAGGAAGGTTGTATATATGTCTTTAAATTTTACAATTACAGTTCATTAAGATTCACATGAAAGGAATAGCAAAATAGAGAAATAAACTCAAACTCGATTGACACCAAATTTACATGGGAAATCCCTTATAGGAGAAAAACCCACCACACCAAAGAAAAATCACTTGTATTACAGTAAACGAGTTACATACAAGTTACAGACTCTCCTTTCAGATATTTAATTACATAGTAGCAACATTTCCTTAATCAACCTTGTACAAAACTAATCTGATCACACTTAGTTATGTCTCACTATTATAATGCATATACAACAAACAATAAAGAACATGCATAGATCATTCAATCATTCAACCATCTAACCTCTCATAGTTCCAATACATTGCAATTTATTGCAACAACCATGAATAGATTCATTCTCTGTACCAATGATGCAGTTCAATTTCCCCTATTGAGCAACTATCTAACTTCCTAGTCAATTAACAACCATATCCATGTCAGCAAACAACCTCCACTAATTAGTGTACACCTCAATATTCAACCAAGTCCACACTCTTCACCATACATGATGCTACAACTATGCAATCAATAGGCTCCCGTGGGGTGGTGGTATACACACTACCTCCAGAGAGGTTGAAGACACCTACGGTATGGCGGTGTCCACCGCACTACTAC
Source organism: Sequoia sempervirens (assembly GCA_007258455.2). Taxonomy (NCBI): domain Eukaryota; kingdom Viridiplantae; phylum Streptophyta; class Pinopsida; order Cupressales; family Cupressaceae; genus Sequoia; species Sequoia sempervirens. The sequence continues at coordinate 479,266,065 of VDFB02271358.1, read as the reverse complement.
TCGATAGCTGAAAGGCTCTTGTGGTATGGTGGTAGCCACACTACCACACCTTGGTGAGAAGACACCCATGGTATGGTGGTATCCATTGCACTATCACTTGATAGATGAAAGGCTCCCGCAGTAGGGTGGTAATAATGCTACCACTTCTCTCTCACAATCTCCTAGTGATATAGAGGTACAAGCGTGAACTTAACACTTATGAAATTCTTTGCTGATTGGAGATAGAATCGGGGTTATACCAGTGAGTTTGAGACACATATTATCAATATATCCCTCCCTACCTCTTTCCCTCTCTACTCTCTATCTCTCCTCTCCCTCCCTCTACCCATATCTCTCACTCTCTATCCCTCTCTATTCCTCTCTTCCCCCTCTTTCTCTCTAACTCTCTCCTCTCTATCTCATAATTCTCTCTCCCTCCCTCTCACTCTCTCCTCTCTATCTCACCACTCTCT
>VDFB02271358.1:479223416-479265513 GCA_007258455.2 Sequoia sempervirens | reverse complement strand
AATTTAACCACTTGATTACTAAAATTTGATATGCTAATTATTGAAATTTAACTGTCTAGAATTTTTAAGATCTTCCAAAAACTAGAATTTGCATTATAACTCCTAGAGACCTAAAACCACTCTCAAACATCCTACCTATAAACATGAAATATAACTTAAAGTATAAGAAAGTAAATCTCCATATGTAAATGTCAAATTATACTTAAATATTTATTTCATGTATGTAGTTTCCCCGGTAGAGAAAGAGAAAATCAAAGAGTTTAGAAAAATGCATTCCAAAAGTCATGAATGGCATTTGGAAAGTGCCAAATTTGGTGCTAGCCAAATAAAGCAACCTATTTGGTGAGCTCCAAATTTGGCATGTGCCAAATAGGTTGCATTTGGAAATACCAACCCAATGGGTTGGAATTTGCATTGGGCATCTGACCCAAAGGTTTGGACAACCATTTCATGCAAAAGACGTGATTTTTTGAAAGGGTGGAAAATTTCCTCATCTTTTCATTTGTGCTCTTTGTCTCATTTGCATGTCTTTCAATGCAAGTTTATAAAAAAACTGTGATTTTTTAACCTCTCTCTTAGCTATCTAAATATATATATATATAAAAAATTTGATTCAGTTAGGGTTTTGATCCATAGCTTCTATTGTAAATGCCTTCATTTTTGGTAAAAAACCAACATATGCTAGTTTTAGGATAGATTTTTACTCGTTCATCAAAATGCAAAAAAAATTACATTTTTTGAAACTAGACTCCATTCTACACATGTTGAAAAAATAAATCAATTTTTGATTAGTTTTAAAAAAAAAGGGGGGGAGCAAGCTTAAATTTCAACTTTTTAGGATGTGTCCACTTTGAAAATTCATAAAATATTATATATTCATTAAAAAAATAATCAGAAGGAATGAGGATAAACTACATGGTGTTAGCTAATTTCTCACTGTTCAGATTTTTGAAATTCTAAAAAAAAGTTATTCAAAAAGGGGGGAGCCCTTAGTCGCTATGTTGTTATTTTGATAATAACATGACCTATTTTGGGCCCCCCCTTTTTGAGACACTTAATCTTCATTAATTTCACAAAGAATTAGTAGCTTAGAAACTAGAGTTGGAGCACTTCAACATTTTTTCTTGCTACATCTTGAAATTTTGAGTGTAACTATCTTCATTTTCTTGTGAAAATCATATTTTGCTGATTTCAGAAAGAAAAAAAAAAGTTGCATCTTAAGAGCCAAAATTGTGTCACAGATCCATGCACTTACCCTTTTACCATCTCCCAAGGGAGACACATTACTATTTCTTGAAAGGAGTTTGAAAATGTCATTGTTTTCTTGCACCATGATACCTTCCCTAGTAGGATATTTTTTAGGAGAACTACAAACTAAATGTTCTTGACATTCAAAAGTTGGTTCTTCAAAAATGACTTTGCAAGTGGTTGGATTTTCTTGTTTGTCAATGATGGTATTTGCTTATATAATAATGTTTTCCATGTGATTCTCATTGATGGGATCTTGTAACACCATAATATATTCTTCACCAATAGGAGAGATACTAGGAGAGGGGAATTTGATTGTTGTCCATAATGTCATTCCTTTCTGCCATAATATCTACCCTATTAGGAGAGCTTTTAGGAAAGTGACGAATAATAGTTTCATCACATTTCAGGATCTGATTTTGTAAAGTAGCTTCATCACACATAAGGGAGGCATCAAGACAAGAGAAACTATAAGTTTCATGATTACTAATGATTGGACTTTTTTTTTCAAATAGGTATTCCCAAATAGTAAGGGCATTAAGGAAGGGAGGAATAAGATTCTCATGAGTCTGAATAAGGATATCTTCTAACACTAAACTATTTTCTTCATGTCTAGAGAAGATATTAAGAGAAGGAAAGGTTTCATTTTTCATGATTATATACATTTACATCCCTATGTCCTATGATGTCTTCCCAAGTAGGAGTTGGTAAAGTAGTGGAAATGATCTCAACTTTGTGTGTCATAATATATTTCCAAGGGGGAGAAAGAAAATACTTTCATGATTGTCCATGATTATGTCTCCTATCACTAAGATACCTTCATCACTAATAGGAGAGGTATCCAGAGAATAACAATTATGATTGTCATGATTGTCAATGCTTGTATCCTCTTGTATCAAACCTTTAGTTGATGATCTAGGAGAGATGGAGTCATCAAGGGCTTAATCTAACTTTGCAAAGTCATCACTACTAAAGGGCTTGAGCATTAAGTTAACTTTGCTTGGTTTGGGTTCTTCATAACAATCCTTAGCGGATTATCCTAGTGAGAGGAAGTCCTTAAGGGCTTCATCTAACATGTATAAGTCATCACTACTAAAGGGATTGGATGATACAATTTTTCTAACTTTAAGCATTTTTTGAATTGTTTCTTTTGATGTTTTTAGGTTATTATTTTTGTTTTCTAATGAATCTGATCTAAGTGAACTAGGAACTAATGTTGATGAAATGAAGAAAAATAGGTTAGTGGTTCTTTCTTTCACTTCAAGGGTTTTGGATGTAAAAGGATAAAGACCAAAGACCAACTTTAAAACATGCAGTCAAGAACAAAACCTTGGGATTTCAATGCAAAGAAGATTGAAATATGGAAAAGGGAAGGTTCTAGGGATTGAATGATAACTAATGAGGGGTTCACCACCAATTTTAAACTTGGAAAAGATAATGAATTGGAAAACATAATGTGATATGCAAAAAAATGCTAAATGACCTAAAAATATGAACAAACTGTAATGAAAAGCTATGAAAATAAAAGTGTGCACCTATAAAATTGAAGATAGAATGGAGGCTTGGATTATTGAAAAATCTATTATTGAGGATGACTAGGACTCATATGCTAGGTTGTACAAATCAATCCAATTTTATAGAAAATGCATTTGAGAAAGTTTCAGCCAAAAGGGTATCTAGATATGCAAAAATCCTACTAAGGCCTGTACAGTGGGACTCATTCTCCAATAGTGGTGAATCAGTCCACTTCTACTTTTCTAGAAATTTTGAAGTGGATTTTGTGCCTCTCAGACTGCTTTGTTCTTCTTGGTTGGTTTTTGAATCCAAAACTACAAAATACCACCTATAGGTCTTCTCCAAGCTTCTCCAAGGCTTGATGACAACTTTGACAAGTTTTAGGGACTTGAAAACTTCTCTCCAACTTTTCTTCTTGGAAAATATGCAACCTAGCTCTACAAACCACACACAACAAGAGGGAAAAATGTTGCGCGGGTTAGTTAATAGGGGTTTTCCTTGGTCAAACCCCTTGTTGGTAATTTAACCTTAAAATATAATGACATAAAGAATGATGAATGAACAAATACTAATGTTGCAACTCACCAAACCCTAGCAATAAGGTGCTACAAACATATAAGTAGTGGATCCAATGGATGTAGACTTGGAATCTTAATTAATTTTGATTGATCTTGAATGTAATGCTTGCTTGAAACACAAACCCTACACCACAATTGTTAGCTCTAAAAAAACATGATGCAAGAAATCTTTGGCATGATTATTGAGAATTGAAAGATGCTCTTGAATGCTTGATAATTTTCCCTTGAAATGCCTTGAATGTTCTTGTGAATGATCAAATGATCTTGTGAACTCTCTTGTATGCTAGGTGATGAATATGAGTGAAAGAACCTTGTATTTATACTTAATTATGCAACAATTCCCAAAATTACAACACTACAAGCCAAAATCAGATCTAGGAGAATAAAATCCCACTAGAAATTTGATTTAAATTTAAATTTTTGTCACATAGGACTCATTCACCTAAAGTAGCGAATGAGTCCCATCACACATAATGTATGTGACAAGAAATGAAAAGTGTCTAGAAATGTGTGAAACCCGCATCTGCCAAAAAGACATGGGTGGGACTCATTCGACCAAGGTGGTGAATGAGTCCCAGAAACTAAATCTAGGCCACACAAGCTAGGAAAACCTAAATTATGATTGTTACTGATTCATGTCAGGATTATCCTCAAAAAGATGCAATAAATGTGCTTTTGGATGCAAAATAGGACCAATTAAACCATAAGAAAGCCCAATTATTATTGAAAATCCTAGAGGAATTGAAAGTGTATTACAACACTTTACAACACTCCAAATAAGGAAATATTAAGATTAATTATGATTTAAATTATGTCTATTATACTTAGTTAATTGATAAAACCCTAGAAAAGTGTGAAAGTGTGTTACAACACTTCACAACACTTTTGCAAGGCACCATTAAATTCCATTAGTTCAAAAGGGCCCAAGACCTAATGTAAATGTCTTATCCACATTACAACACTAAATCAAGGAAATATTAAGCGAAAATCCATAAGGACGACCCAAACGAGTGTGAAAAATGTCAAAGGATCCTTTTTTTGACACTACAGTTGAAAATTTAAATTGAAAAAATATAAAGCTATCCATAATTGCCATGGATGTAAATAATGATATTTCTAATGACTTCAATGTAACAAAAAGAAACTAAACTGAAACAAGAAATTAATAGAAACAAACAAGAGCTTAAAAATTGGAAATTTAACTCTATAAACAATAGTTCAAAATTTGCAATAAGATTGATTCGCCCAAGGTGTTGAATGAGTCCCACTAGGGATTTTTTTTTAGAATTTTTAGTTTTTTTGGTTGATTTTTATGTTTCCTATACTATATGACCTAGATCTTGGAGGAAAACGCAAAATTTTACCGATTTTCAATAAAATTAAGTGCAATAATGTAAGCTAAATGAGCTTTTCATTAATGCAAATTTTGAAACCCTAGAATGCAAATTAACCAATGTCAAACCTAATGAAATGTTAATTCAAGCTAAATATAGGATGTAAATGCACTCCAAATCATAATTTCAATGTCCTAAATGTAGGTTCACCAAAATAAAATGAAGAAAGTTGGGGGGTTTCCTTCGCTTCTATGGTTTTAGACCTAAAAGGAGGAAGACCAATTTCCAGCCTTTCACTCAAGAACAAACCCTTGAGATTTCAATGAAATGGATATTGAAATCTTTCTAAGGGATTTTTCTAGGGATTGAATGATGTATAATGAGTAGTTCACCACCAAGTCTAAACATGGAAAAGACAAAATGTTGAAAAACACAGTGTGAAATTAAGATGAATGCAATTTGACCTAGAAGATGTTATAATACAAAATGTGATATGCAAAATAAATCTAAATGACCTAAGAAAGTGAACAAAATGTAGCAAAAATATATGAGACTAGAAGTGTGCACCTGGAAGACTAAAGAAGATAGAATAGAGGTTTAGATCATTGAAAATTTTGTTGTTGAAGCTAACTTGGACTCACACCAGGTTGGGCAAATCAGTCCAACTTCCAGGAAAATGCACTAAAATAGGTTTCATCCAAAAGGGGTCCAGATCTACAAAAAACTTGATCAAGCCTATACATTGGGACTCATTCGCCAATAGCGGTGAATCGGTCCACTTCTGCTTTTCTAGAAATTCTGAAGTGGATTTTGTGCCTCTCAGTCTGTTCTACTCTTTTTGACTAGTTTATGGATTTGAAACTACAAAATACCACCTATAGGTCTTTTCCAAGCTTCTCCAAGGATTGATGACAACTTTTCTCTAGCATTGCTTCTTTGAAAATCTACAACCTAGCTCTACAAATCACACACAAGAAGAGGGAAAAATGTTGTGGGGGTTAGTGAATAGGGGGTTTCCTTGGTCAAACCCCTTGTTTGTAATTAAACCTTGAAATAGAATGAAATATGGAAAGAGAATGATGAATGAACAAATAGCAATATTGCAATTCACTAATCCCTAGAAATAAAAGGTTGCAAACATGTAAGTGATGGCTCCAAGGGATGTGGTTCTCGACTCTTGATTGATGTTGATAGATGTTGGATGTAATTCTTGATTGAATCATAAAACCCTACACCACAATTGTTAGCTCTAAAACAACATAATGTAAACAACCTTTGACATGATGTTTGACAACTGAAGAATACTCTTGAATACTTGATAATAGGTCTTTGAAATTCCTTGAATGCTCTTATGAATGCTCAAATTCTCTTATGCACTATCTTTGAATGCTAGGTGTTGAATATAACTGAAAGAACCTTGTATTTATGCTTGATTATGCAAGAATTTTTGAAATTACAACACTACAAGCCAATATCATATCTAGGAGAATAAAATCTCATTGAAAATTTGATTTAAATTTGAATTTTGGTCAGACAAGACTCATTCACCCAAGGTGGTGAATGAGTCCCATTACACATAATGAATGGGACCAAAAATGAAAAGTGTCTAGAAATGTGTGAAACCTGCATCAGGACAAAAAGACCTAGGTGGGACTTATTCACCCAAGGTGGTGAATGAGTCCCAAATACTAAATCTAGGCCACACAAGCTAGGAACACTTGAATTATGATTGGTCATTGATTGGTGTTGGGATTATCCTCAAAAGATGCAATAAATGAGGCTTGTGGATGCAAAATAGGTCTAATTAAAGGATAAGAAAGACAAATTATTAATGAAAAGCCTAGAGGAATGTGAAATTTTGTTACAACACTTTACAACAATCCAAATAAGGTAAGATTAAGATTAATTATGATTAAAATTATGTTTATTATACTTAGTTAATTTATAAAACCCTAGAAAAGTGTGAAAGTGTGTTACAAAAATTCACAACAATTTTGTAAGGCACCATTATGTTTCATTAGTTCACAAGGGCCAAATACCTAATTTGAATGTTTTATCCACATCACAACACTAGATGAAGGTGACATTAAGCCAAAATCCACAAGGAGGCCTCAAATGAGTATGAAAAATGTCAAAGGATTCTTTTTTCTTCATTACATTTTCAATATGGTTTTATTAGATGCCTTAGCCTGATCGTTTCCTTAGGGGTAATAGGGTGTGGAAAATCTATGTTGGATAGAAAATTGGGAAGAAAGTTCCTGAACATCTTGATTTTTGAATGAGGTGTCATTGTTTGTTATTATCATTTAGGAAATTCCATACCTACATATCAGATAATTCAAAAAGAATTTTGATATCTTTTTTCAGTGATATATGTTAATTGAATTTCCTCTATCCACTTAGTGAAGTAATTTTTTCTTGTGATGATGAACTTGTTCCCATCGGATGAAGTGGGTGAAATATTACCTACTAGGTCTAATCCCCATTTTGAGAATGGTCATGGTGTTGTGATGGGTCTCAATTCTTGTGCTAGTGCATGAACAAGGTCACTATGCTGCTAGCATTGACAACACTTCCTAGAATAGAGGGCCAATAATATCCCCTTTTGATCTTAGTTTTTGGATTAGTTTGGGTCGACTAGAGTGAAACCCACAAATACCTTCATGTACCTCTTGTAAGGTTGTTTATGCTTCTTCTGCATTAAGACACCAGCCTAACATACCATCTAGAGTATGACAATATAGTGTCTCCTAGGATTGTGATGCAAAGGAGGGGAAGAAACCTAAAAAAAATTTCCTACCACCTTCAAATAGGATTTCGAAACTTAAGTCTACAATTATGCATTTTGTTCATCCTAGACAATGAATTCTCAAACTCAAAAGGTGGGGCAACAATTCAAACCTTTTTTGGTCATAATTCCTTCGGGTAGTTGTTAAAGGTAATGTGAAAAAAAATTTGGATACCCTTTTTTCCCTTACTAAACATATCCTAAAATGAGGTATGGATGTTTTGTACAGAACAGGGTAAACAAGGCATTCATTGATTAAGCCCATAGGCTACCTCACTGTGAAATGAAAGGAACAATCATTAGTAACTTTCAAAAAAAAAAAGAATCCAATCACTCTAGTTGGATTGAAGATAACATAATTACATACTTTTTTTCCAATTTTTATTTTTATCCAATGATGGAAATGAAAGTTATGGAATTTTTCCCAAAATTGGAAACCCTAGGCCAGCCACAAACCTGCTCTCACAAAAAATGGCATAACGCATTCAAAACTTAATAAAATTTTCTCAAACAAAAAGAATATGAAACCAGACTCATGACTTAAAATTTTATAATTAGTTTCAATTCATACTATACCATACATGGTCATATTAGCATGTTTTCAAACTGCAAATTTTGGAAAACATTATTAAAACAGGGCATCCTTCACCAAAATGGTCATATCTTGCACAAAAATCAATAAAATTTAATGAGAAAAAAATAATTGTAAACTAGAAACACAAATATTTCAATCCATATATTATAATACTTCATATCAGGTCTTTCCAGGCTATAGCATGTGAAATAATAGGTCTGTAACTTAGAAAAACACAAAAAAACTTGCTTCATTAACTCAAAAATTCAATATCAATTCTTCAACCTACCATTGGACTTGGAAGGTGTATTTGTGAATTTAAAATCAATTCCAATGGTCTTTAACCATTTCTTGATTGCATGTAACCACTTTCTTGGTTTTTTCTACCTTGCTCAAAATTGTATGACACTTTTTTGCAACATTTAGCAATTTTGACGACTTTAAACAACTTGACCTTAATCTTTCCCAAAAGGATTAAAATGATTAAAAATGGTCTACAATGACCTTATTAGACCAAAAAATCCATAAAAACCCTAAAAACCAAAAGGTGACAATATTTATGCTATGATGCTCCTGATTCCCCTGCATCATTCACCCAAGGGGAGGAAAAAACTCAAGTCCACTTGAGTGCAGGTCTTCTTTTTCTTCTTGGTCTTCCAATTCTTCTACACTATTTCCTTTATGTCTTATTCGCTTTGTCTTTGTGTATTCCACTAGTTCACTCTAGGATTTCTTCTCAAATCATTCTCTTTTTTCTTCCTTGCAAGGTATTCCTCTTTTGGCATCCTCCTTTGAACCAGATCTCTTTCAAGATCTTGCTTCTCAATTATTTTTATCTCCTTATCTAACAAACCTACACATACATAGTCCAATGTAAGATTACAAATAAAATATTGAGACCTTGAGGTCTCCTCCTTGTCTCCTCGTACCATACACTCCACTATAGCCAAGATATCCTCTATGTGTGCTATTTTTGGCTTAGGATTGAACTTTTCCTCTAAGGGTGTCCTTTGATAAATAGCATCTTCAACCACTTCCATTTCAATTGTCAATTCCTCTTGACTTTCATACACAAATTATTGTTCCTCTTTTTCCAAACCTTCCATCTCCTTCCAAAGGATTTGATAAATCTCTGTATATGGATTGAATACTTCATGTTGCACTTTAGGGTTGCATTAATCATTGAAATTTTTAGTTTTTCCTATTTTTGCAAACAACTTATAATTCATATCCATTTCTTTAGATAATAAATCATCCAATTCATCATGCATATCATCAAAAAGATATTCTTTATTCATCAACCATTTACTATCAAAAATAGAATTTAGTATGCATTCACCAAGTATCTCACCTTCCTCAAGATGACATGGTATTTCATCTTCTTCACTTAGGATTTCTTCTTCATTTACTATTATTCCTACATTTACACTAAAATATTTCATTAATTCCAAAACAATGAGACTTACTTTCCTCAACATCTCTTTCCTTGGATGGTTTGTCAAGTACTTTCAACCACCTTCTCATTTTGTTAGCATCTTGCTACTTCATTCTCTTTTCCATCATTTTCTTAAGAGGTCACTTCACCTTCTTTTTCACTAGAAAATTCCAAACATTTTCTTGATATTCTTTCTCAAGAAACTGTTTTAATACAAGCTCAACACATTTTTCAAACTCATCCATTCTTCTATCAAACTCTCCAACTAGGCTTACTCTATTGTATTTCATCTTGTCCTTCTTTTTGAGGCCCTCTTTATTATCTTACTGCTACATCTTGTTGCTATCTCTCCTCTTTTCTTGATCCATGCTTCTTGTAATACCTCACCTAGGTTTCCTTTCCATTTCCTCACTACCTAGTCTTTTGTCATCTAGGTTCTTCACTTCAACTTATTAAAATCAACACACAATTTCCAAAACTTCTCTTGCCCAAATATTTTGGCTCTGATACCAAAAATGATGCAAACAAAGGGAATAAAACTCCAAAAATATTCCTATCACCTTCAAATAAGACTTCAAAACTTAAGGCTACAATTATGCATTTTGTTCATCCTAGACAATGAGTTCTCAAACCCAAAAGGTGTGGTAGCAATTCAGACTATTTTGGTCATAATTTCCTTTAGGTACTTGTTAAATGGAATGTGAAAACTTTTTTGGATACCCTTTTGGCCCTTAATAAACATATGTTAAAATGAAGTATGGTTGTTTTGTATAAAACAGGGAAAATAAGGTGTTCATTGATCAAATCCATAGGCTACCTCACTATGAAATGAAAGGAACAGTCATTAATAAATTTCAAAAAATAGATAATGAATCTAATCACTCTAGTGGAATGGAATACAACCTAATTATATAATTTTCCATCAATTTTCATAGAGATCCAATGGTGGAAAAGAAAGTTATGAATTTTTTTCAAAACTAGAAACCTTAGGCCAGCCACAAACCCGCTCTCACCAAAAATGGCATAACTCATTCAAAACCTAGTATAATTTAATAAAAAGAAATAATATGAAACTATACTCATGCCTTAAGATTTTAGAATTATTCTTAGGCTCGTATTGTACCATAAATGGCCATACTATCATGTTTTCAGACTGTAAATTCTAGAAAACATTGTTAGAATAGGGAAGCCTTCACCAAAATGGTCATATCTCACACAAAACTAAATAAAATTTAATGAGACAAAAATAAATGTAAATTAGAAACACATATATTTTCATCCATATATTATTCTCCTTCATATGAGGTCATACCAATCTATACCATGTGAAAGAACAGGTCTATAACTTAGAAAAACACAAGAAAATCTTGCTTCATTAACCCAAAAACTTCAATATCAATTCGCCAAACACACCATTCAAATTTGGAAGGTATATTTATGCATTTAAAATCATTTCCAATGGTTTGTAACCATTTCTTTATTTCATGTAACCACTTTCTTGATTTTGGCCACCTTGCCCAAAATTGCATGACACTTTTTTTGCAACATTTGGCAATTTTGACAATTTTAAACAACTTGACCTTAATCTTTCCCAAATGGATCAAAATGATAAAAAATGGTCTAAAATAACCTTATTAGACCCAAAAACCACTAAAATACCTAAAAAATCAAGTCCACTTGAGTGCAGGTTTTCTTTTTCTTCTTAGTCTTCCAATTCTTCTGCACTATTGCCTTTATGTCTTCTTGGCTTTGTCTTTGTGTATTCCACTAGTTCACTCTAGGTTTTCTTCTCAAATCCTTCTCTTTTTTCTTCCTTGCAAGGTATTCCTCTTTTGGCATCCTCCTTTGAACCAGATCTCTTTCAAGAGCTTGCTTCTTAATTATTTTTATCTCCTTATCTAACAAACTTGCACATACATAGTCCAATGTAAGATTACAAATTAAATATTGAGACCTTGAGGTCTCCTCCTTGTCTCCTCGCACCATACACTCCACTATAGCCAAGGTATCCTCTATGTGTGTTATTTTTGGCTTAGGATTGAACTTGTCCTCTAAGGGTATCCTTTGATAAATAGCATCTTCAACCACTTCCATTTCAATTGTCAATTCCTCTTGACTTTCATACACAAATTAGTGTTCCTCTTTTTCCAAACCTTCCATCTCGTTCCAAAGGATTTGATAAATCTCTGTATATGGACTGAATACTTCATGTTGCACTTTAGGGTTGCATTAATCATTGAAATTTTTAGTTTTTCCTATTGTTGCAAACAACTTATAATTAATATCCATTTCTTTCAATAATAAATCATCCAATTCATCATGCATGTCATCAAAAAGATATTCTTTATTCATCAACCTTTTACTATCAAAAACAAAATTTAGTATGCATTCACCAAGTATCTCACCTTCCTCAATATGACATGGTATTTCATCTTCTTCACTTAGGATTTCTTCTTCATTTACTATTATTCCTACATTTACACACTAAAATATTTCATTAATTCCAAAATAATGAGACTTACTGTCCTCAACATCTCTTTCCTTGGATGGTTTGTCAAGTACTTTCAACCACCTTCTCATTTTGTTAGCCTCTTGCTACTTCCTTCTCTTTTCCATCATTTTCTTAAGAGGTCACTTCACCTTCTTTTTCACTAGAAAATTCCAAACATTTTCTTGATATTCTTTCTCAAGAAATGGTTGTAATACAAGCTCAACACATTTTTCAAACTCATCCATTCTTCTATCAAACTCTCCAACTAGGCTTATTCTATTGTATTTCATCTTGTCCTTCTTTTTGAGGCCCTCTTTATTATCTTACTGCTACATCTTGCTGCTATCTCTCCTCTTTTCTTGATCCATGCTTCTTGTAATACCTCACCTAGGTTTCCTTTCCATTTCCTCACTACCTAGTCTTTTGGCATCTAGGTTCTTCACTTCAACTTATTAAAAGCAACACACAATTTCCAAAACTTCTCTTGCCCAAATATTTTGCCTCTAATACCAAAAATGATGCAAATGAAGGGAATAAAACTCAAAAAATATTCCTGTCACCTTCAATTAAGACTTCAAAACTTAAGGCTACAATTATGCATTTTATTCATCCTAGACAATGAGTTCTCAAACCCAAAAGGTGTGGTAGCAATTCAAACCGTTTTGGTCTTAATTTTCTTCAGGTACTTGTTAAATGGAATGTGAAAACTATTTTGGATACCCTTTTGGCCCTTAATAAACATATGTTAAAATGAAGTATGGTTGTTTTGTATAGAACAGGGAAAATAAGGTGTTCATTAATCAAATCCATAGGCTACCTTACTATGAAATGAAAGGAACAATCATTAATAAATTTCAAAAAATAGATAATGAATCCAATCACTCTAGTGGAATGTAATATAACCTAATTATAGAATTTTTCTCCAATTTTCATAGAGATCCAATGGTGGAAAAGAAAGTTATGAAATTTTTTCAAAACTAGAAACCTTAGGCCAGCCACAAACCCGCTCTCACCAAAAATGGCATAACTCATTCAAAACCTAGTATAATTTAATAAAAAGAAATAATATGAAACTATACTCATGCCTTAAGATTTTAGAATTATTCTTAGGCTCGTATTGTACCATAAATGGCCATACTAGCATGTTTTCAGACTGTAAATTCTAGAAAACATTGTTAGAATAGGGAAGCCTTCACCAAAATGGTCATATCTCACACAAAACTAAATAAAATTTAATGAGACAAAAATAAATGTAAATTAGAAACACATATATTTTCATCCATATATTATTCTCCTTCATATGAGGTCATACCAATCTATACCATGTGAAAGAACAGGTCTATAACTTAGAAAAACACAAGAAAATCTTGCTTCATTAACCCAAAAACTTCAATATCAATTCGCCAAACACACCATTCAAATTTGGAAGGTATATTTATGCATTTAAAATCATTTCCAATGGTTTGTAACCATTTCTTTATTTCATGTAACCACTTTCTTGATTTTGGCCACCTTGCCCAAAATTGCATGACACTTTTTTTGCAACATTTGGCAATTTTGACAATTTTAAACAACTTGACCTTAATCTTTCCCAAATGGATCAAAATGATAAAAAATGGTCTAAAATAACCTTATTAGACCCAAAAACCACTAAAATACCTAAAAAATCAAGTCCACTTGAGTGCAGGTTTTCTTTTTCTTCTTAGTCTTCCAATTCTTCTGCACTATTGCCTTTATGTCTTCTTGGCTTTGTCTTTGTGTATTCCACTAGTTCACTCTAGGTTTTCTTCTCAAATCCTTCTCTTTTTTCTTCCTTGCAAGGTATTCCTCTTTTGGCATCCTCCTTTGAACCAGATCTCTTTCAAGAGCTTGCTTCTTAATTATTTTTATCTCCTTATCTAACAAACTTGCACATACATAGTCCAATGTAAGATTACAAATTAAATATTGAGACCTTGAGGTCTCCTCCTTGTCTCCTCGCACCATACACTCCACTATAGCCAAGGTATCCTCTATGTGTGTTATTTTTGGCTTAGGATTGAACTTGTCCTCTAAGGGTATCCTTTGATAAATAGCATCTTCAACCACTTCCATTTCAATTGTCAATTCCTCTTGACTTTCATACACAAATTAGTGTTCCTCTTTTTCCAAACCTTCCATCTCGTTCCAAAGGATTTGATAAATCTCTGTATATGGACTGAATACTTCATGTTGCACTTTAGGGTTGCATTAATCATTGAAATTTTTAGTTTTTCCTATTGTTGCAAACAACTTATAATTAATATCCATTTCTTTCAATAATAAATCATCCAATTCATCATGCATGTCATCAAAAAGATATTCTTTATTCATCGACCTTTTACTATCAAAAACAAAATTTAGTATGCATTCACCAAGTATCTCACCTTCCTCAATATGACATGGTATTTCATCTTCTTCACTTAGGATTTCTTCTTCATTTACTATTATTCCTACATTTACACACTAAAATATTTCATTAATTCCAAAATAATGAGACTTACTGTCCTCAACATCTCTTTCCTTGGATGGTTTGTCAAGTACTTTCAACCACCTTCTCATTTTGTTAGCCTCTTGCTACTTCCTTCTCTTTTCCATCATTTTCTTAAGAGGTCACTTCACCTTTTTCACTAGAAAATTCCAAACATTTTCTTGATATTCTTTCTCAAGAAATGGTTGTAATACAAGCTCAACACATTTTTCAAACTCATCCATTCTTCTATCAAACTCTCCAACTAGGCTTACTCTATTGTATTTCATCTTGTCCTTCTTTTTGAGGCCCTCTTTATTATCTTACTGCTACATCTTGCTGCTATCTCTCCTCTTTTCTTGATCCATGCTTCTTGTAATGCCTCACCTAGGTTTCCTTTCCATTTCCTCACTACCTAGTCTTTTGGCATCTAGGTTCTTCACTTCAACTTATTAAAAGCAACACACAATTTCCAAAACTTCTCTTGCCCAAATATTTTGCCTCTAATACCAAAAATGATGCAAATGAAGGGAATAAAACTCAAAAAATATTCCTGTCACCTTCAATTAAGACTTCAAAACTTAAGGCTACAATTATGCATTTTATTCATCCTAGACAATGAGTTCTCAAACCCAAAAGGTGTGGTAGCAATTCAAACCGTTTTGGTCTTAATTTTCTTCAGGTACTTGTTAAATGGAATGTGAAAACTATTTTGGATACCCTTTTGGCCCTTAATAAACATATGTTAAAATGAAGTATGGTTGTTTTGTATAGAACAGGGAAAATAAGGTGTTCATTAATCAAATCCATAGGCTACCTTACTATGAAATGAAAGGAACAATCATTAATAAATTTCAAAAAATAGATAATGAATCCAATCACTCTAGTGGAATGTAATATAACCTAATTATAGAATTTTTCTCCAATTTTCATAGAGATCCAATGGTGGAAAAGAAAGTTATGAAATTTTTTCAAAACTAGAAACCTTAGGCCAGCCACAAACCCGCTCTCACCAAAAATGGCATAACTCATTCAAAACCTAGTATAATTTAATAAAAAGAAATAATATGAAACTATACTCATGCCTTAATATTTTAGAATTATTCTTAGGCCTGTATTGTACCATAAATGGCCATACTAGCATGTTTTCAGACTGTAAATTCTAGAAAACATTGTTAAAATAGGGAAGCCTTCACCAAAATGGTCATATCTCACACAAAACTAAATAAAATTTAATGAGACAAAAATAAATGTAAATTAGAAACACATAGATTTTCATCCATATATTATTCTCCTTCATATGAGGTCATACCAATCTGTACCATGTGAAAGAACAGGTCTATAACTTAGAAAAACACAAGAAAATCTTGCTTCATTAACTCAAAAACTTCAATATCAATTCGCCAACACACCATTCAAATTTGGAAGGTATATTTATGCATTTACAATCATTTCCAATGGTTTGTAACCATTTCTTTATTTCATGTAACCACTTTCTTGATTTTGGCCACCTTGCCCAAAATTGCATGACACTTTTTTTGCAACATTTGGCAATTTTGACAATTTTAAACAACTTGACCTTAATCTTTCCCAAATGGATCAAAATGATAAAAAATGGTCTAAAATCACCTTATTAGACCCAGAAACCACTAAAAGACCTAAAAACGAAAAGGTGACAACATTTATGCTATGATGCTCTTGATGCCCCTACATTAGATTGTGAAGCAAGAAGTTCTATAGCTGAAGGTTTTCTTTTGAGTTGTTGTTAGGTCAACTAGTATGATATTGTGTTGCATATAGTTGAATGTATCTTGGTTCCATGGGGATTTAGGACTAACAAAAACACATACCATTTCTGATTCTGGGATGTCGAATGTAGGTATGAGCAGTTGTTCTGCGAGGAACTCATACTTATGAACATTTTGTGGAATATCAAGTAGTGAGCCTATTGTTTCCATTGCATCGAAAGGTTTGTTATTGATTTGAAGAACTTTGTCAAAGATTATTCTAACAAATTATTCCTTGAATTTTTCCACCATCCTTTTATACGACAACAATTTGTCATATTTTTTCTTATACTCATCGTTCACCTGTCTGATCACTAGCTGTGAATCTTTGAATATATGTAGCTCTTTTATTCTCCATTCAATAGTAATTTTTAGCCCTGTGATAATAGCTTCACATTCTAAGATATTTTTTTGTTGTAAAATGGTCAGTGCTCCCCTTGGGATTCATGACATGGACTAATCGCCTCGCATGGATCCATTAACTCTGGTAGTTGTATCGAACATTAACAGGTCAATCTTTTGGTGCAATGCCAACTATGGGGCAAATAATTTGTATCAGAGCCAAAGGTGTCAGGCTTGAATCCCCTCAGCTTGCATTGAGGGGGAGATTTTTGGAAAATGGTCAGTGCTCCCCTCAGGATTCATGACATGGAATAATTGCATCATTTAGATCCATTAACTCTGGCAATTGTATCAAATATTAAGAGGTTGATCTTTTGGTGCAACGATAATTATGAGGCCAATGGTTCATGCATGGAAAAGTGATCTTGTATGCCTTGGGTATATTATCTCCCTATGACCTATGAGAAATAGAACACCTACTCTAGAGCCATGTTGAGTATGGGACCCATCATAGTATAGAGTCTAATGGAATGTCTATTTTGTCATTAGGATACTCTCATCTAGAAAGTCCACTGTGAGAGGCTTATGATCATCTATGGGTGCTTTGGATAGTTGGTCTGCTATGATTTGTCCCTTGATGGCTCTTCTATCCACATACTCTATCTCAAACTAACTCAAGATCATCACTCATCTGGCTATTCAGCCTATTAGGGTTGCCTTTGCTAGCAGGTACTTGAGTGCATCTACTTTTGAAATAAGCTTTACCTTCCCGTTTAAGATGTAGTGTCACAAGTTTTATTTGCAAACATGACTAAGAGACACACTCTTTCAATAGGTGACTAGTTTATTTCATATCCCACCATTTTTTTGTTGATGTAGTAGACTGCCCTTTCTTTATTGTTATCATTTAACTAGGCTAGGAGAGCTCCCAATGTTGCTTATACGACAGACACATAAAGTACTCCTTAACTTTTTGAAATACTTTGTCACATCTCCCATCCAATTTGAAGGTGATTTCCTTGTCTAGGAGATGAATGAAAGGGTGACACTTTTCTACCAGTTGTGTGATGAATCGCCTGATGGATTGCAGCTTCCCTTGTAAACTCCACAATTTTTTTAGTGTTTTTTGTGGAGGTGTCTCTATTATATATTTTACTTTTGTAGGATCCACTTTAATCCCTCTTCTTGACACCATGTACCCCAATAACTTTATGGATGTTACTCCAAACACACACTTCTTAGGGTTGAGTCTTAGATTTTATTTTTCAAGCTGATCAAATACCTTTGCAAGGTTGGTCAAGTGATCTACCATTTTGATTGATTTTTCTAAAATGTCATCCACATTGTCTTCCAAGTTTGTGTGTAGCATATTGTAAAAGATGGTCATCATGGCTCTTTGATATGTTGCTCCTGCATTCTTTAGACCAAACGACATTACATTCCAATAGAATGTCCCTCAAGAAAAATTAAATGATGTTTTGTGTTGATTATCTAGAGAGATTTTTATCTGGTTATATTTTGAAAAAGCATCCATTAAGGATAGCATCTCATGCCCTGCTGTTAGATCCATTATCATGTCTATACTAGGAAGGAGGAAGTCATCCTTTAGGCAGGCCTTGTTCATGTCCCTGAATTCTATGCAGATCCTTATGTTGCCAATAGGAGTTAATACTGGTACTAGATTGGATATCCATTCTAGATAATCAATGGGTTTAATGAAAACCACATCTAGTAGCTTCTTGAGTTCTACCTTTACCAATAATGCTATCTGAGGATTCATTTTTTTGAGTTTTTTCTTGATAGGATTTGCTCCAGGGAAGATGGCTAGATGATGAACCACTAGTGTTGGATCTAGTCCAGGAATTTCTGCATAGGTCCATGAAAATTTTACCTTCTAGTAATTGATGAAAGATGTGAAGTTTTCTTTCTCTTTAGGATCAAGTGATGTCACATCGTATGTTATCTTTGGGTCTTCTATTGTGCCAACATTTATCAATGTTGCTTCTTCTACTAGGAGCGTTGATCTCTCTTGATACTCCTATATGGGGAAATTGAACCCTCCATCCTCAGGTGCCTCTGGGAGGTTTTCACCATCAGATGTATCCTTTATTTTCTTCTTTTCTAGATTTGATAGAGCCACACTATGGTTTTTTCTAAGGGATTGCATATTTATTTTTATGTTTTATCTTTCATTTTTGTGATGAGAAGATTCAATCTCTCCACAAAAGTATGCATCCTATTCAAGCTCCATGATGAACCCTACTTTGTGATCTCCTATTGGTATTTTGATTCAAAGTCCCATGAACTTTGCAATTTCCTCATCATTCTGGAATTGATCTAGAATAGGTGTATGTTGTTGTTGATCCCAATCTATTAGTTTTGGGTAGTAGAATGGTAGCCCATTATCATTATCTACAAAACTTATGAAGGTTTCCTAAAGGGTTAGTATGGCTTTGGAACCATTTGCAACTAGGTGTCTAGGTTGTCATTACTAGAAGTGGGGCAATCATATCTAGTGATGAAGGGAGGAGAATCCCATTTGTATTCATTAGAGTCCATTTCAAAATGGTAATAGATATTGGGAATAATTTTGATATATTGGAGAGGGAACCTTTCAATCCTAAAGTTGTTGAATATGTCTTCAATGGGTAGATCTTTGTCTAGGATATGGTAGATATCCAGTGCCTTAATGCTAGCAAAAGCTTCTCATTTCTTAAAAGAGGTTTGTCTAGAATTTGGAGTAACCACATCTTTTGGCTTGTAACCTAGTCCCATATTTTTCTTCCTTTCTTCCACTATGATAGGCTTTGATCAACCATGTTTTTGTAGCCCAAGGCCACCTATTCCTTGAAACCCCATTTTTTTAGCTAATTGATAACCTCTACTACTAGGATCAATTAGAATGGGTTGTGGCTTTTCTAGTTCTTTCTAGTCCTCCTTGTAGATCATGGATGATAAATCCTCTTTGAATATTTATTCATCCTTCATGTCCCCCCACTTGGTGAAGATCATGGGTTTTTCTATCATTTTAATTGTTTGATCCCGCTTGATTTCTTTCAGTTCTCCATAGACCTTGGGTGTTGGTGGAAGCATGCAAATGCATAATGCTTTATTGAAGTGATAGTTTCCATTAACCCTATCCAATACTTGAACCTTGGTTTCTATTTTTGGTTGCTCACTCGAAGTAGTTTTGATTGAGGTCAATGGTAGTGTGGAAGGGTCAACATATGAAAATGAGTGAAAGGCTATGTCATTTGTAGGGATGCATTGGATCTTCTTATACTTTTCTTCTAGCTTTGCATAGAATTGGAAAGGTTCAGGATCAGCATATAAGGTTATCTCTTTTCCTTCATGGGGAAACTTTAGGCATTGATGGAAGGTTGATGGTACTACTTGTAATGCATAGATCCAAGGGAATCCTAGGAAGAGTTTGTATGACAACTCAAGGTCAAGTATTTGAAATGTAGCTTCTTTGATGACCAGTCCTATCTACATTAGAATTTTGGACGTCCCTTCTGAATTCCTTTCAAGGTCATCATAGGCTCTTATGGTGATACTCTTTCCTTTATCTATCACATCATTAGAATACACCAACTTTTTGATGAATTTTTAGGTACAAATGTTTAGACCTGCACCATTATCTATCAATACCCACTTGACCATGTTCTTGTGGACACCAACCTCTATGTATAGAGCTTGATTGTGGAATTTCCTATTGCAATAATGGAAAGATTGAAGGTTTTTCCATTGATGCCAACTGGTCAATGGGTTATCAACTAGTTGTTGTTGGTTGTATATGTCGAGGATATTGAGAAAATTGTAACGAAGATATGTTGTAGATGTTTAGTGGTTGCTCTGAGTTTTGGTTTAGATTTACTCCTATATTTGTCCAATTCATACATGTTGTTCATGTTTGTTAGAAGATTCTATATCCAAAATTTTGGTTATTGACTTTTTTGTACAATGCAAGTTGTGTTCACCAATTGTGAACTATGGCTTTCTGTGTTTCTAGTTGAGGTCCAGGAAAAATGTTGGTCTGGATTTCTCTTTCATGAATTCTTAATACTTGTGGTTCTAAAGTTGAGTTTCCATGATTGTATTGAAGATAATTTGGGCATTTGGAAAGTTTGTACTTAATAGTTCTATGTTTTTTACACTAGTTTGGTTGACCTTGTGTGAAATACTACTTTTGAGGTTGATGAAGTGTGTTGGATCTATTTGGGTCCCTATGAAGCATGTGCTTTGGTTTCCCTCATTCTAATTTCACCCTAGGATGTTTTGGTGTTGACCTAATTTGAATTTTGATTTGGATGGATGACTTTGGATATATTTCAAAGTTAAAGATGGTATAAATGCAAGATGACTTCAGTGATAGAAAATATACAAGAGCAAAGAAGAAGAGTAATAAGAGAAAAGAGGAAGTGTAGTTTAGTGAAACATTGATTCTATTCAGTAAGTGTGTGTGTTGTGAGTGTGGAAGATTAGTGTGAATCTTAATGTTGAGTTTCTAGATGCAGTGAGTAGAAGGTGACCTCTTTCATTCATGCAAGTAGATTGAGTGATTGTGGTGGAATCCTTTGTTGCATTGGGATTGTAGTCTATCTATAGCAATTCTTTTGTTTCTTCTTTGTATCTCTATGGTAGTGAGCCCTTTGGGTTGTTAGCCCTATTGGATAGTGAGTCCTTATTTCAAATAGTTAGCCTTATTTCAAGTAGTGATCATTTTATAATTGGTTTTGATATTCTCTATAGTGTGATTTATCCTCACTGTGATTTTTCCCTCATTTGGTTTTCCACGTAAATCTATTGTTATCATGTTTATGTGTTGGATTTGATTTTCTGCATTGGCATTTGATGATTAATCATTTAGGAAGTATTAAGTATTATTTTTGGTGATTGAATTAAAGGTTTAGTTATATGAAAAATGATTCACCCCCCTCTCAATTTTCTTATTCAAGAATTGGTATTAGATCAAGGCTCCTTGGTAAAGAGCTTAACTACTTGAGGAAGGTCTTGGATGGATGTTAAAATGGTTTATGATTATCTGAGGTTTGATGAAACTAATTATGGAATCTAGAAAGTATTGATGGAAGAATATCTGGAGTGTTACAAATATGATGTGGAGAAAGCGTACAAAAATTCTTACACTCCTACTAATGGTCTGAGTACACTTGAAGAGATCAAAGCACATGAAGTGAACAATAAGGTGAAGTATATCTTCAAGAATAGTTTGGTACATTTCAAGTTGATTAAGGTTCATAATTTGAATATGGCTAAAGAAGTTTGGGATGCTTTGGAAAGAGTGCATGATGGTGATGAAAGAGTCAAAGAGGAAAAATTATAGAACTTCAAAACATAGTTTGATCTACTACATATGTCTAAATCTTGATAAGAATGCTAAAGCTTATGTATAGAGATTGGATGAGATAGTGGCTGAAATGTGAAGACTTGGTGCTACTATAGATGAAACCAAGATTGTAAAGAATATTCTCAAAAATCTTCCTAATGCTTACAAATAGAAGGTGAGTGTTATTGAGAAAACTATAGATTATAAGACTTGTACTAAGGATTTTTTGTTAGGATTTTTGACATCTTATGAGATGAGGAATTTGAGTCTAAGGAATGGGTGGAAATCAGAGATTTCTTTTAAAGATAAAAAAATTTGAAGATATGGATGAAGAAAAATTTGATAAAATAGAAGCTAATTTTGTAAGAAGAATGAGGAAAGGCTTTGGTAAGTATAAAGGTAAGTTTCCCTTTAAGTGCTTTAGCTATGGAGAAATAGGTCATTATGTTGCAAAGTCTCTAGAAAGAGCTAAAATAATAAACAAAGATATGAAGAAAGAAAAGAAAGGAAAGAATATTAATAGAGTTTACTACGTGAATGAAAATGCTAGTATATCTGATGAGGATTATGAATATGAAGATCTTGATAACAATGAATTCTTGTTCTTGGTGATTAAGGATGAACCTAATTCTACTAATTCTTTAAAATGGGTAAAAGAAAGCCCTTTGGAGAAGCAAAAAATTGAAGGTATGGTTATCTCTGCCCTACATGCTAAACAAGAGAAGAATTATTGGGTAGATGATAGTGGTTGTTCACATCACATGACTAGTGATAAAAGTAAGTTTTTTAATCTTTAAAAATATGATGGAAGCTTGGTTATGTTTGGAAATGATACTAGTGCTAAAATCTATGGGATAGGTTCAATGAGTTTTGATGGTAAGCATCATATTGACGATGTCTACTATGTTAAGGGTTTAAGTAATAACTTGTTGAGTGTTGGTTAGATGTGTAGAAAAGGAATGATCTTTTATTTAAGGATGAGAGATGTGAGATCTGGAAAGGATCTGAAACATTGATTTCTATATGAAAGAAATTTGAAGGGAATATCTATCAACTTAAGGTTGATAATGGATGATGTTTTATGAATTAGATTATTGACATTTGGTAATGGCATAGGAGAATGTGCCACACATGAATTTTCATAAATTGGCAAGGAATAGTGTTGTTCAATCCATGGCAGACTTACTGAGAATTACAAATCCTATTAATTTTATTTTGAAGAATTGTTAGTTTGTAAAGTAAGCAAGAAATCATTACAGATCAAAGGACTAGTCCACTACTAGACTACTGGATTTAGTTCACACAAATCTTTGTGGTCCTCCGAGAGTAAGAAGTCTTCTTGGTGAAAGGTAGTTTATGCTTTTAATTGATGATTATTCTAGATATACATGGCTTATATTTCTCACAGAGAAATAAGATACATTAGATAGATTCAAGGAATTCAAAGGTATGGTTGAAAATGAAGTGAACTTGAAGATAAAATTCTTAAGGTCTAACAAAGGTGGAGAATTCACCTCCCATGAGTTTAATTTTTTTTTGAAGAGCATGGAATAAAAATATAGTTGTTTGCTCTAAGAACTTCTCAACTAAATGGGGTTGTTGAAAGGAAAAATAGAACAGTTCAAGAGGTTGCTAGATCAATGATTACTGAGGCTAGTTTATCGAAAGTTTACCAAAAGAAGCTATTCATACTATTGTTTTTATATTCAATCACATTTAAGAAAGAGAAAATCATACAAAAACTCTTTATGAGCTATGGCATGGAAGAATTCCTACTATTAAATATTTCAAGGTATTCGGAAGAAAATGTTATATCAAAAGAGATGAAGAAACTTTGGGTAAGTTTGATGCAAGAAGTGATGAAGGAATTTTGCTTGGATATTCTACTAATAGAAAGGCATACAGATGTTTCAATAAAATATTGAGAAATATTGTAGAGAGTTCTAATGTCAAGGTTGGTGAGACAATGAAGAATTCTATTGATATTGGCGGATACGTATTTTATGAGCCTAATTGTGTATGAATATAAGATATTGTGGAAGAACAGGAAAATATGAGCAAGGGAAGCAGGATGAATAGAATGAAAAAGAAGAAGATGCTCTACTGCTGTCCCCTAAGACACAAATACATGTACATAAGAATCATTCATAAAATCAAATTATTTGAGACAAAAAAAAGGTGTGTTGACTAGAAGCAGAGTTTCTACTAAAGTGAATCTATGTTTACTTTCTAAGATTGAACCAAAGACTATAAGTGAAGCTTGTAAAGATGAACATTGTAAGGAAGCAATGAAAGAACTAATGCATATTGAGAAGAATGAAACTTGGGAATTGGTCCCAATACTGACAAATAAAAACATCACTAGATCAAAGTGGGTATTCAAAAATAATTTGGATGAGAATGGAGAAGTTGTTAGAAACAAAGTGAGGCTTGTGTGTAAATGGTAATCACAAGTAGAAGGAATTAAATTTCAAGAAAAAATTTCTCCAGTAGCAAGAATGGAAGCTATAAGGATGTTCTTTGAATTTGCTTCTCATAAATACTCTAAGGTCTATCAAATGTATGCCAAGTCAACATTTTTGATTGGCGGGCTAGAAGAAGTTTATATGGAACAACCGAAAGAATTTTAGTTAACATTGTTAAGAGGTTAGACATGCATTTGATTCAACAAGATTTTAACAAAGGTACAACAAATAGTAATCTATACTTTAAGATTGAAAATGACAAAATCTTGATTGTAGTAGTATATGTTGATGAAATTATCTTTGGAGGAAATGAAAATATGTGCAAGAAGTTTGTAGAAGAAATGTAGAAAGAGTTTGAAATGTCTATGTTTGGGGAGATGAATTCCTTTCTTGGGATACATATTAATCAAAAAGAGAAAGGAATTTTCATTTCACAGTCTAAATATGTTAGAGACATGTTTGGGATGGATGTTTCCAAACCGGTAAGTACTCTTATGGTGACTAGATGCAAATTCGGTAAAGATGATGGTTCACCTAAGGCTGATTAGAGCAAGTATAGATCTATGATTCATGGAGTATTGTATTTGACTGTTACTAGACCAAATATCATGCATGTCTATCTTGTGGCTAGATTTCAAGAAGACCCTAAGGAAACTCATGTTGTTCCTATTAAAATATTTTTTAGATATTTGAATGGCACTCCAAATTATGGATTGTGGTATCTCAAAGATATTGACTTTACACTTAGTGCCTATATAGATGTAGATTGGGTTGGATGTGTAAATGGCATAAAAGTACAAGTGGTGGTGCATTCAATCTTGGATACAGATTGGTGGCATGGTAGAATAAAAAGAAAGATTTAGTCTCCTTGTCTACTGCTAAAGCTGAGTACATTGCTAATGCATCTTGTTGTACACAAGTTCTATGGATGAAACAAACATTGAAAGATATCACAATGGTATATGATGATCCCATTTCTATTTTTTCATGATAATACAAGTACAATTAAAATTTCAAAGAATCTTGTGATGCACTTGAGGATGAATCATATATCTATCAGATATCATTTCTTGAGAAAGAAGGTCATGGAGAGTAAAGTAAAGCTTTATTATGTTTCGACGAAGGATCATATTGCTAATATTTTCATGAAGGCTCTTCTTAAAGATACTTTTGAGTATCTATAGGAGAAGTTAGGGGTTATTTCCCCTCTTTTATTGAACTAGATGCATATGGAGATGCATCAATCTAGTGGATCTATGGATCAATCTATTGGAAAAACAAGGACACACAACTAAGAGGGGGGGTGAATTAGTTGTCACGGTAACTTAAAATTTTCTTCCTTAACTTAACTTAATCTCATATTTTATGAATAAGAAATTAACCAAAAACAATCAACACATCAAAGAGACAGAGAACACCAATATTTTTATGTGGAAACCTTGTTAGGGGAAAAACCTCAGAGGATGTTAATCCACAAGATTATACCCTGTTAAAAGTATAATAAGAAATAATAAGGGGAGTGCACATGCATTAAGGCACACTACCTAGAACTCACTACTCAAATACAAAAGGGTCTCACTTCCCAACAATATAAAATAGGATTAAAATCCATAGGGCATGAACTGAGAAAATAGCTTATGCACAAGCCTAATTACAGTTCTAATTAAGCTAATAAAACCTTCTTCACACTTCGATCAATCTTCTTCACAATATGCTCAGCAATCGAATGATATTCACACATACACACATAGGAGCACACCGACAACACGAAGTACCTTTTTCACAGATGAAACAATCACACATATATATCTACTACATGACATTTCATCACAACTTAGTCACCCAGGGAAATAAAACACATTTGCAATGTCGGCCCAAATTTACAAATATATATTTTAATGTGAATCCACCAAGGTCAGTGACAACGTAGTGGAGACCCAAATTAACATCTCCAACACAAAAATACTTTAATTAATTTCACCACGAAGATACACAACACACTACCACCAACATGTCAGCCAAGAACATGAAAAACTAAACATGCCCAAGAAAAGATCTTAAACCACAAGCTCACTGATTAATGTGGACATACCACAAAGATAGAGAATGATCTAGAGACATCTAAGAATGCCAAGAAATAATAGAGAAACATCCACAATAACTAAGATTAACATAATCACACAATCTTCATTCAGGAACATTGACAGAGACCACAATACAATCAAAACTTCACGTGGACCTCTAAAACTTCTGATAGATGATCTAGATACACTCAACAATAAAACATGTAATCTACACTAGCTAATCTTCAATGTGAAGAACAAGATTCCTTCATGACCGGTATAGTTCCAGTGGGAGCCTAAAATACTTTTTTTTACAATTTTCTCAATATCCTCAACATATACATCCTTTAATACACCAAATTCTAATAGTGTTGACATCAATGAAAACCACATATCAACAACCATAACCATAGTATTCAACACAATCTTTCTTTTGGAATGATGTTTTGGTGTCTACCTCTAAAGAGGAGTAGGTAGTATCAGGTGTTGTCATTATGAGTATTCTATTTTTCCTTTCAAAGGAGAAATCAATGTAAATATTTTTTTCCTTTTCCATTGATGTCAAAGGGGGAGAAGAATCATGTGTAAAAGGGAAAGGAAGAGTGGGAGAAGAAGCATGTAAAAGGAAAGGAAGCATATAATAAATTATCTACTAAAGGGGAGAAATAGAAAAGTGTATTCAGAGCTTGTATGTTGTCTTTGATGGTTTTTTACATCATGTGTTGCCATCAATCACAAAGGTGGAGATTGTTGGAAGATTGGAAAGATTGAAGGTGTTTTCATTGATGTCAACTGATCAATTGGTTATCAACTAGTTGCTATTGGTTGTATATGTCAAGGATATTGAGAAAATTCTAATGAAGATATGGTGCAGGTGTTCAGTGGTTGCTCTGGATTTTGGTTTGGATTTAGTCCTATGTTTTTGCAATTCATACATGTTCATTGTTGTTAGAAGATGCTATATCAATATTTTTGGTTATTGATTTGTTGTACAGTGTAAGTTGTGTTCACTAGTTCTGAATTGTGGTTTTCTGTGTTTCTAGTTGAGATTTGGGAGAAGTGTTGGTGGTCTATATTTCTCTTTGATGAAGTCTTATGACTTGTGGTTCTAAAGTTGAGTTTCCATGATTGTATTGAAAATAATTTGGGCACTTGGAAAGTTCGTACTTAATGGTTCTATGTGTTTTACACTAGTTTGGTAGACCTTGTGTGAAATACTAATTTCAAGGTTGATGAAGTGTGTTGGATCTATTTGGGTCCCTCTGAAGCGTTTGTTTGGGTTGACCTCATTCTAATTCCACTATAGGATGTTTTGGCACTGACCTAATTTGAATTTAGATTTGAATGGCTGACTTTGGATATGTTTCAAAGTTGAAGATGGTATAAATGCAAGATGAGTTAAGTGAGAAAATATACAAGAGCAAAGAAGAAGAGCAAGAAGAGAAAAGAGGAAGTGTATTTTGGTGTAACATTGATTCTATTTATTTAAGTGTGTGTGTTGCGAGTGTGGAAGATCAGTTTGAAGCTTAATGTTGAGTTTCTAGATGCAGTGAGTAGAAGGTGAACTCTATCATTCATGCAAGTAGATTGAGTGATTGTGGTGGAATCCTTTGTTGCAATGGAATTGTAGTTTCTCTATAAAAATTTCTTCTTTATCTTCTTTGTATCTCTGTGGCAGTGAGCCCTTTGGGTTGTTAGCCTTGTTTGATAGTGAGTCCTTATTTAAGGTAATTAGCCTTATTTCAAGCAGTGAGCCTTTTGTAATCAGTTTTGATATTCTATATAGTGTGAGTTAATCCTTATTGTGGTTTTTCCCTCATTGAGTTTTCCATGTAAATCTATTGTTATTGTGTTTATGTGTTGGATTTGAGTTTCAGCATTGGAATTTGATGATTAATCATTTAAGAAGTATTAAGTATTAGTTCTGGTGATTGAATTAAATGTTTAATTATATGACAACTGATTCACCCCCTCTCAGTTGTCCTATTCAGCATGTCTTTTATGGGAGGTATTTCTCTAAAAAGATTAAATGATTGCTTGCTATGATCTTGCCAACCATGGATTGGAATTGACTAGGATTGAGGTGGTTAGGGACCATTGTATCCAATGCTTTTTCCAATATTTCCCTATGTGTGGGTGACAATTTTAACTCTAGGATTGAGATTAGGGTAGGTGTTTTCTTCAATTGTTCTTTAATGTTGTATTCATTTAATGACTTAATTATGGGTTTGGGTGGGGCTCCTTGTATTGTAACTCTCCCTCAATGGGTATTTATGTCATAGTTGTTTTCTCTACTTCATATTGTAACTACATTTGCCATATTATCATTTTCTTGTGAGAGGTTTCCTTAAACCATGGCACCATACATGTAATTAGCATTGTGGTACTCTAGTTCTTTTCATTTGTCATTCCTTTTAGCATGATTCGAGATTGGGTTCAAGTATATTTGAAGATCCCTGTTTTTGAGACGATGTTCAACATCCATTTCCACTTTGTCTATCAAGTCTTGGATAAGGTGTTTGAGTTGCATACAATTGTTGGTCGTGTATCCTTTCAACTTATGGAATTTGCACAAGTTTTTCTCTTTATACCACAGTGTTTTGAAACTAGGCTCCTCATAGTTTGGGCGATCATTAATTTTGATGATATTTTGTTGTACTACCTTTCACATGACTATCTCAAGTGACTCACCTAGTACTGTGAACTGCCTCTTGGGTTGATCATGTTGGGATATGGTGTTGTACACCATTGCATAAATTGATTATTATAATTTTGCAATTAAATAGTTATTTAGTTGTGTTACACCTTGGTGGTGGTGTTAATCACACTAGGTAATTATTTGGGGACCACTTGGTGTTGTATTGTAACATTGTATTATTATTTAATGTGTGGGAGACATGTTATAATAATTTAATATTGGGGAAATATTAAAAGTGATGTCTTAGTACCCAATATTAAATAAGGGGTTAGTTGTTATGTATTCACATCATTTTGTGGTACATGGTTTCACCTTACCACTAGTTATATTTTGTGTGAGCTTGTGTATATAAAATCAAACACATGTGTAGTGATTTAGGTTGGTTGAGTGGTTTTCCTATCATTATTGAGTCCTATTGAGTGTGAATTTGTAAAACATGGCATGGGATGTGTGGATTCATGCTTGGAAAAATGGGAATGCATTGGAGGGCTTGATGCTTTAGAGGTGTTCATTGTAACTCTTGTATTTGCTTCATGGTTGATTAATATGATGGAGTATGGATGCTTTTGGAGGCAAGGTTTTTCCTCATGAGGGTTTTCCCAGGGTATATTTTGTGTCATATTTGATGGGTATGTTGTCTATTCTCTTGCATGTGGATTATGATTACTTATTTTCATTGTTATCTCTTTTGGATTCTGCAGAAATTTTCATAGCAATGGCTACAAGTTTCCTTAGAAGTGGTATCAAAGATTTCATGGTTGGATATATTTTGTTATAACTCTAGGTTGATAAAATGTTGATTAAGCTTGAATCTATGCAATGCATGAGGGAATGAAAAACATGGAAAGATATGAGGGTTTTATAGGTTGTTTAATGCAAATATAAGGGTTTTGGGTTTGCTGCTATGATGGGTTGTTTGTGAATTTCGGGTGTGGAAAAATTAGGGAAAAATACAGTTTCTTGATTGTGCATTCAAATGGGGGTTTTGTGGAGGAAATTTCACAAATGACCTCCTGGGACAAAATGGGCCTCATGGTTGGATTCAAGTTGGTTGAGAGACGAATTTTGATATATAATTTTCCCTATTTTGGTTACTAGAAAATGCAATTCAAAAAAAAAAAAAAATCTTATTTTATAGTCATACAACCATCAAATTTATTAAGAAAATTAAAAATTAAAAAAATCCTGTTGAAATTAAAAAATTTCCCTACAAATATATATAGAAAAAAAGTTTTTAAAAATGCCGATGAAATTCATTATAGAAGATTTTTGAAAAAAATAAAATAAAATAAAATTTCTAAGGGGTGTCAGATCCTCCCGCCAGCCAACCATCGTACAAGGCTAATAGTACCTATCGATAGGTACCATCTAGTAGCCTACCTCCAACATAGTACTGCTCATAGGTACCATCGATGACCTACGTGGCGGGCCCCGCTAACTCCCCTATTGGGAGTATAAACATTTATTAAAAACTTTTTAAATGTTTTTTAACATTTGAAAAATTCTGCCATACACTTTTAAATCTACCAGTAGTATTTTTAATGGATCCTGATGAAAACTTTTGTTTTTTGGAAATGTAATCAAAATTAATAAGAAGTTCAGGTCCATAGCTCAAAACGAGTAGTGTCGTTGGGTGGCTCTACCACTACCGATGGACCATTGTCCCACAACCAAAGAGCCACTAGGAGGGGTCATTTTTTTTCTGTTATATAGTGAAATTGTGTTTTTTCTTATGAGGGGAATAACTTTCGTCCATGTGGTCCTTTTTTTCTCTTCTTGGACTAATTGGAAAGGTGACTCAGAGCTCTACCTATGGTACTAGAGATTTTTTCAGATTTTGCAATTTTGATAGTGTTTTGCTTAGTGGAATTCAAGTGGTCTATTTGAGCTTTGAGAGGTGATTAGGTGCATATGGAGTTAGTTTTTGGATGTAGAATAGTAAAAAAAAAGCTTGTTTAGAGTACAACATAGGGGATCAGGTTTGGAATTGTTTTGACATGATTTATTTGCTAAGATTCTATCTTGAGTTGTTTACGGGTTATGTTGACTATGGTGATACTATGAGCTTATGGATTGTTGGATCTAGGATATTTGATGTTGGATTCATTGTATGCTTAGTTGTAAATCTCATATTATTCTCATTTTTACATGGTTATTAGTATTTGGTTAGATTTTTATGCTTCATTGTTGTATCTACAAGTTGTGTAGCATTGTAGGTGGTCTATACTTACATGTTTCACCTATGACTTGGACATGGGTTGTATATGCACATAGATATTTTAGTGTTGATGCATTTTTAGTTTTGGTGGCTTGGTTTAGTCACTTGGCTTGCTGGTTTAGTTGTTATATGAGGAAGTGAGTTGGTATTACTAGCTACAGTCATGATGTGATACCTATGTAGTTGACTATGCTATGCAGAAATGTGGGACACGTTTTGGTTGATTTGTTGGTACATTTGGTGGTGATCATGGTGTCATGGATGTTTCTAATGCTTTGGATACTTTGGCATGTCATGATGGTTTATGTAGGTTCATTGTGGTGATGTTGGATTATATCCCGATTTAGGTTGTGATAGTGAATCTTCTTGGTATGAGAATCATGGTTTACTTTGCTTTCTTATTTAGGAGCTCATGTTGCATTTAAGTTCTTTGATTGTGTGAGTTTACTATTTGTTTGATCTTCATTAGGAGATTGTTATCACGATGTCATGATAACTTGTTACATTCATTGGTTATACTTTTAGTGGGAGCTTTTGATAGTGATGGTTTGGTGGTGATGGATATGTTTATGATGGCTTGTTGGTAGTTGTAGGTATCTTCTTGGCTTGGAGATCTTGGTTTCACCTTTATGTTATTAATGTTACAATTGAGTGTGTGCAGACTTGGATGATCTTCATGGAGAGGATGGTCATCATGATGCCATGTGTAGCTCATATCATAATTCAGTGGGAGTTGTTGGCAGTGACATGGATGTATCACTAGTATGGTTATCTTCATGTGATTGGGGATATGTTTTCATTTTTAGAGTGGTTGTTATTATGTCATGATTCACTCTTGATGCATACTTAGAGTTGTGGCATGGTAAATATTCTCTTGAGACCAAGATGTATATATGTTATGGTGCATTTGATCTCATAGGAGGAGATGGTTAGATCATGTTGTCATGTTTATGATCCTGATTCATGATTGGAGCTCTAATATTGATCATGTTTAGTTCTCTTTGTATTGGATACATTGATCATTTTCTTGATTACTTCATGATGGTGCTATGTTGCATTTGGAATTTTTCATGGATTGATTGGTTATAGGTACTAATGGATACTTGGAGTCTTAGGTGATGTTTGGAGTTCTCTTGTGATTAGAGACATTTTCTTGAGATGGTTACTCTTTGGAGGTTTCAGAAGGAAGACCAAGGAACTTTCACCTGATTATGGGCATGATTTTTTTATCATCAAAGATTGCGCCTCTCGAACAGTCTTATTGGAAATTTAGTGAGTGGAGGACTGATTTGCACCTCATTGAATAACTTCAGGATTTTTATAGAGTCAACTCTTCTTTGGGTTTTGGAGAAAAGGGTAGAAGGAAATGTAAACATAAAACATAAAAATGGCCATGAACCAAAGCTTTTACAATATTTCAAACCCAATCCTTCCTATGAGTGATATAATTAGACATAGAATGCCACAACCCTTCATTGTTGGGAAGAAAAAAAACAACAAAGGCTAACAACAAGAACAGTGCAAACTTTCAAATCTTCCTATAGGAAGTGTTCATTAAGGTCCAATCAAACATAAAAATTTCCAAGGTTAACAAAAAATGTTTAGAAATTGCATAAAATATATCTCCTAATACAACATGATATAACAAAACATCAACCCTTTAGAAAAATAGAGAAGTCCACTGACATAATCCAGTTTTCACAAGTTATTATCCTTCCATATAAGCCTACAACATGGAAATCAACAACTTAAACTATTTGAATTCAGCTTGCTTGACATAGTATTTTGTTCAGAATGAAAGCATAAAGAAGGAAAGCTTGATAAAGTCCATACATGTGCAGTCTCAAATATTTCTTCCAAATAATTTGTGCTTAAATATCAAATGAACTTTAAAACAAAGGTCAGATGTGAATCCAATAATATTTTGAGCATAAACGATATAACATGCCAAAGAAAAGTAGTTCTGCAACTCTACTTCTGAAAATAGTTCTTACAACCTAAGAAAACTGAAGAAAAATTTCCTTAGCAAAGGGAACTAAAACTTGGAACCAACCCTTTCCTTCTATCACCGCCTCTCATTTATAGCTGCAGAAAAAAGAAAATTCCACCACAACATGGAAGTAATTACTACCAAGTTTTGGAATTTGATAGCACACAATCTAATCATAGATCTTTAGTTAGGTCACAACAATCTTTGCTCTTCAATTCTCAATTTCTGCATTAATGCTCTTTAGATATTTAACAAAGATAGTTATCTCAATGTAGAAAAATTCTAATTGGCTAGTCACGTAACCCAACGGCATTGACTAAAAGCTTCCATCCCAAAAACCAAAAGGGGCTAGCAAGCTCTAAAAAATCCTAAAAATGATCACTTTAGAAAAGTGCAAATTGCTCACAGTGAAGAGATGACATGTCAAATAGGCGAAAATTCTCAGACTCATGAATATAGCTCCTTGAGAAAATCCTCGATGAGCTGATGCATGTCCCAACTCTCTCTCAAGAGGAAGGAAAAAAAAAATCCGCACGACCACTATGTGGCACATTGTGCACCTTTTTGATAGCTTTACTCATAAGGGGGTCCTCGCTTGGGGAGGTACAAACCTAGGCCTCTATTAATTATTGGATTTTGAGGAAAGTGGAATGTTGTACCTCCCAATCTGCATCTATTAGTTGGATGGGAGTACAAATGTGCCTATATGCTTTCTCTAACTTAAAAAATTATTTGAAAGAAACAAATCCCCATATGGAAGAAACCACCCCAAGGTGATAATAGAGTTGATAAAGAGGAAAGATCTCATGCTCAATATCATAAGTCATGGGCGTCATGCTTGAACTTGAGAGTTCTATAGAATTTTGGACCTTGCGTTGGATCACATCTATGACCTGCTCAACTACCAACACATCTCCATCTGGTGAAAGAAGAGGAGGTAGCCTAAATTCAACTAGGATGTAGAAGTCCTTGATTTCATTGACCTACTTGTTCAGCATGGTTTGACAATCCTTGCACCTAATTGTGATTTTGTGGCAGTTGATGATCTTGTTTGCTTTGATAAAAGTAGCTCTTTGATCGGGAATCCATGTACTTCTTAGGGAATTATCAGTAGCCATGCACAACTTGGAAATAAAGCTTTGCAATTCCACCAGTCGGGGAGCATATATTTGCAAAAATTGATTGGCCATTAGGCCAACCTTCACATTCAATTCCCGAACACCCCTTAAGAATTGCAAAGCAAGCACAAGAATGGAAACAACAACTTTGATCCACTCCCAATGTGTAGATATCAACTTCTTCATTATCAAGAGGGTCCTAGATCCTTGTTAAGTAGCTACCTCTTGGTCAAACTAACCATCTCTTACTCTTACATTTTCCTCCAATTGAATTCTTTCTCTAAGGGAATTTTTTTAGTTCTAAGCTCGGCCTTTTGATCTCTTGTTTTGAATTTTTTGCTTCCACGTAGGGCTTTTGAAGATTGTTGGAAGTTTGAGATCGAACACCATCCAACTCTCTTCTCATGTTTTCTTGAGAGTTTCAATACTCTAAATTTATTTGGTGCTCAATAGTAAACTCACCTTTTAATTTTTTAATTTTAGCATAAAGTTGAACTTGTTCACCCTGAGCTTCCACAAGTAGCTTAGATGCTTCTCTTGGCTGACTTTGTATTTTCCTTATGCGGGATATCTTGACATTTCTAGCTCGAATCTCATTTTACTACCTACTCACTATTTCCTTCTCATTTATCAACTCTGCCTCATGCTTCTTCACTTTTCTATCCAGCCTCTTGTAATTTGCATATGCCACCTTCTAAGTTGCCTTAGATAATACAACTTTCTCACATGGGTGAG
Source organism: Sequoia sempervirens (assembly GCA_007258455.2). Taxonomy (NCBI): domain Eukaryota; kingdom Viridiplantae; phylum Streptophyta; class Pinopsida; order Cupressales; family Cupressaceae; genus Sequoia; species Sequoia sempervirens. The sequence continues at coordinate 479,230,299 of VDFB02271358.1, read as the reverse complement.
TTTCATTCAAATCCAGTCCCATGGCTTTGATGTCATAGTCCTCCATCTACATCTTCCCTTCAGGCTTGGACAAAAGTGGCTTCATGGTAGTGATTAGTTGAGAGTTCCACTCTTCTTTGAAGCAAGCTTCAACCTTCTTGGTGGCTAGCAACATGACACTCTTTAACAATAGTTTTCGCTTTCTAACCTGTCGGGCCTACTTGGTTGCATAGAAATGGTCTTGGAGACTATTAGGGGTATCAACACTCGATGCAACAATGGAAGCACCAGGAGGGAGACCAAAAAGGGTAACATAAGGAGAAAATTTGGATGTATGAGCATGCAGGGAAGCAAAATAGAGCATTATCATGGAAAAAGGTAGGATACCAAATTGAGATTAGGCAGGGGAAAAACTAGTTAGGGTTAAAAGAGAAACAGGCAGAAGAGGAGGCGCCTTCCCAGAAGTAGATGGACCAGGAGTGATAGGTAACATGGAAATTTTTTCTCTTTCAATGGGGTCCCTTGATAGGGCAATCAAAGAATCAATAGTGGCCGAAGTGGATGATGCTTGTTCGGAGCATGAGGTAGTTTTGGAAGATTCATTAAAAAATGGAAGGGGGAATATTCAAGACTATTAGCTGACTATCTAAGGATGGAGGATTTCTTTCCATGGGAGGAGGTAGAGGAGTATCCAAAGATGCAAAGGTAGGAAGAAGAGAGGAGGCAAAACTTACCTGAGTTGCAATGGTTAGAACATTTTGCAGGGAAGACTTTGCTTCTTCTCCTCAGGTTGATGCATCAAGTGCACCTCGATCCTGGAGCTATCTTCTTTTTGCACAATAGGAATTGGTATGTTCTAATCCTCTACCAGCCAATCCCTCTATTTCTTGGCCTTCAACAACTACAGTGGACCCTCTTGGGGACCATCAGTTCCTTTTTCCTTTATTTTGAGCACCATCAAAGGACATAGCTTGTGAGTCCCTTTGCTTTGAGTCTCTTTGACTTTCAAATTCTTGAGGATGAGAACCACAACACAGAATTTGATCATTGTCAATTTCATGACTAGTCTTTGGATTGCTATCATCGAAGGCAACCTATCAACCATAAATGTCCTCAAACTCTTTGTCCTATGGCTAAAAGTTACCGAAGGGGACACTGAGGAATTTCATCTCTTGTTAGAATCTCTAGAAGTCTACCTTTTTTCTTTTTGACCAACACCTGTCCTTCAACTACATGTTGAGGGATTTTCCCATTGGGATGTTCTTCTGATACTCTGCTTGTGACACATAGAAACTTATCCATTTTGGTTGCTTGATTGGAATGCGATCCAAGTCAATATATACCTTCAAACTTTCTTGAGTTGAATTCCTCCTCTCAAAATACTCATGACTCTCATGTTTCAAATTGTTGTGATTTATCGGGTTTTAGTCCCACTTGTCACAAATTAGAACTAAGCCCAAGGCTGCTAGCAGATTTGTGAGCTCGCCCTCATCCTTCCTCTTGCTCAATGTTACCTAACTATTGGAAATTGTGATGGGAAGTAAATATATATTTTTTTGTTTATTCTAGCACCATAGACATTGTTGACAAGGGTTTCCTAACGGCATGCCTCCACTATGAAAACTTTGTCTGCAACAAATCTGGGGAGTCATAAAGGTTCCTCAACAAAAAAATGAAATCTGATAAATGTAAAATCCTCTCCCAGGAAATAATCCATTGGGGTTGGTATATTTTCCATCCATTGTGTGACCTCATAAGAGAAATGGCCCATAGGGCATTACAATAAATCTTGAAGTAGTGGCCTTAGAAATTTATCTACAAACTAGTAATAATCCCCTATTTTTGAAAGTACATGGGTCCATAGAGAAACTGGTTGAAAACAACCTCTTACATAAAACCTAGACACTGGTATATTTTTCTCCAGCCACTCAGAATTCTGATGCAAAACTAAATGAGCCGAGAAAGAAGAATACCTAAATTTAGACTTAGTGTTCTAATTTTTCAATTTCTCTAGCATGTTTCTAGCTATCACCTCAGCAAAATCATAATATCTTTGGTTCTTTTCCCTTTTGAGCACAAAAGTCAAGGCCAACTAAAAAAGGTTGATTTCCTCATCATTTTTTAGGCCAAAAATGTAGGCCAACATCAAGAACAAAGATTGTGTGTCTTTCTTGAATTTATTGCATGAAAGTGGAAAAGAAAAATGACCTTTCTCTAGCCTTTCCTTTGCTTCGTTCTCATAAAAACTTGTTTTCCTAGCAATTTCTCTCTCGAAGATGTCCATTTTTTTTCATCAAATTTTTCAACACCCCAAGTTGTAGGGATACACAACATATCCCATATGGCTTTAGTAGAAATGGTAACTTTGATCCTACTACCCTCAATGGATTTTTTTTTCCTTTTGTTGAATCTCCTAGCATGTGCGTCGACTAGCTCTAGACATGGGTTTACGATAGGTAGTATGAACTATGGTAGACCACAATTCTAGAGATGAAATGTGAAACCCTTAGAGGATTCACGCTCCACCATTCTTTGAAATGAACCCTCCCTTAAAATTTTAGGGTGAGTTGACAACCTGGGGTCAACAATATTGTTGATGATATCCTACACTGCCTCTCTTGGGATGTGTCTATCTGGCTACACCTTTTTATAGAATTTGAATGGCCACTCCTCAAGTGTTGGAGCATTGGTGAATGAGTTCCACCCAAAAATATTGGCATAACCAAGCCTTTTTCTTATGGCTATGAATTTTCTACCAAAGGTTGATGGCTCCACCATGGCTTTACCAGGAAGTTGTAGAGAGTTTCCTTAATGAAAATGGCCAGTTTCCTTTTGCTTGTTGGAAAAATCTACTTTTGAGTATAATTAATTTCCCCACTCGTACTGAAGTTAAGGCTACGCTATTATTTCTAGTCCATTAAATGTTTCCACCGAGGTGATACATGTGGATTGGAGATCCATATCCCTTGGGAATGCTAAAAACACTGTGAGAATGGAATTAGTACATTATACCTGCCTCCTCTTTTACAAATAATTCATTGCATTAGAACATGTGGCTTTTGCTATGAGGAATGTGTTGAAGTGATGCAATGTACCTTTGAAAAGACGTGTCCATTAATTTGTCATAACTTATCATGTTAATCCATGTCTTTTCACATAAGTAAGCTAGTTGATGTTGATGATGGAAAAGGAAACACATCAACAATTGGCATATGAGAGAATTTACTCGCAATGCCTAAATTTATTTCTTAAGACCTCTTGTTAGATCCTTTGTATGATTTACCTAACTTCCTTTGTTTTTATTTAATATTTTCCTATTGTCATTTAGCCAAAAATGGACCTTCCATTGGTTGGGTTTCTTTTCTTATCTTTTGTATATATAGTTATGCCACCTTATGCCATATTCATTTGAAAATATAGCCTTTTAATTTTAGCAAGCTTTTCGATATCTCCCATTCTGCCAAAAATTTGCTGCTTTCTTAGAATGTTAGCTAGCTTAGGCACTCCTATTTAGCTTTTTCCATAGAGGCCATAATACTGCTTTGTGGGAGAGGTCACTACTAATGGAATTAAGTTCTTGGTGAAGAGGTGCAACCACCTTTCCCTAGTTTCATTCAAGTGGGTAGTTAGTAAGGACTTCATTGATGATGAGAACCAACTCTAGAGAAACTACAATGTTCTTTCCAACTTTTTCACTTCCCTACTCAACCTAAATGTGGCCAAACCCATGATAATTGAATTGTGTCACCAAATGTTTGATGCTACAGTATTGGAAGTGATTGGCGCGATAGTGCAAGTGGTTATCCCTAGTGTTGGTATCTTGAGCACCATGGATCTCTGCAGGCATGTAGACTTTGGTATAGATGTATCTGGGTTTCCCTCCCTTTCTGACTTCCAAACCATGGATCTTGAGATGCAATACTCATCTTCTCAACTATTGGCCACCTATCAGCTATGGGAGTATGATGTGGAGCACGTTCTGAGACTTTCTTGGAGGAAGCACTTTGAGTTTCTAGTGTAAAGCCCTAACAACTAGGACTTTGGTCTGTATCATGTGGATCCTACATGTGTTGTGTGTTCAACCCCTTTTTGCATCCTGGTAGAGCAGAATAAGAAGAAAATAAAGAAAAACATGATGTTGATCCCTTTTAGCTTCCTAGACAATGGCTTGAGGCTTTTCTTTACATTTTTTTGCAAGTTGCCTCCTTTTTGCATCTTTTTGCTCTGTAACCTTTTTTGGTATGTTTGAGAGAGCCTTACATTTAAATTTGAGCCTCGAGCTTTGTATTACATTGTAATTTTTTTATGAATATAATATAATACAAACTTTTCACTTCTTTTGTGTTATTCTCAATGGCTTATTCTCAAAATTAAAATGTATTTACAAAAGTTTTTACATATGGTACATAATTGTTAATTTTTTTAAAGAACTACATATTTTAATGGAATAACTTTAGATAAATACTGTTCATCAGTATATCTAAAGTGTTTCCTTCCATATCTTCAAGTTTGTATGCATTCTTTTACTTGCACATGCTAATTCAGAAGGGGCGCTTCCATAGCACTTCAAATTTTGTGTTGCCTTGGTTTTGTAGTACGTTCATTGTACTTTAGCTCTAGGCTCCCTTCTTTGAATTTTGGGTTAGAGTTCTTTTTTGTTGAACCATTTCTTTACTGTTTGTTGATGGTTGATCATGGATCCATAATATTTTTCTCTATCCTCTAGTTTGAGGAGTTTCACCAACTGTACTTCCATTCCACTACTTTCTTCAATCTCTAGGGCTTTCAGTAGTTGTCAGATATGAATTTCTATGGAAACAGGTAACATTACCTCCTTTCCGTACACTAGTTCATAAGGGGATATCTTTAAAATTCTCTTGGGAGTAATCAGGTCTGCTCATAGATTAGCTCACAGATGCTTGTGCCAATCTCTGTCATTCCAACCCAATTCACTTGATTAACCTAATTAGGTTTTTGTTGTTCACTCCACTAGAACCAATTTCCTTGTGGGTAGTAGTTTGATGAAGTTTTAAGGAAAATCCCATGTTTGATAGCAAAACTTGGCATCCCTGATTCTATAAAATCTTGAGTATTGTCGAATATGATGGTTTTAGGTGAGCCAAATATGGCTACTAGATATTCAAAGAAATTAATAATTACCCCCTCTATGGAATTTTTTAGGTCTACGACCTTTGTCTACCTTGTGAAGTAGTCGATCACTATAAGGATCCACTTGTGGCCAACACTAGAAATAGGATTTATCATTCTAATAAAAGGGCAGGTACAGAAAGATGGGGGGCAAAAAGTGGCCAATTCATTTTTTCATCCTGAAATAGTGAAAACACAAGCACATTTTACTAAAACGTGCTCACGTTATGGCTTGGTAATTACCAAGCCTTGGCTTGGTCATTATTGATCCAAAAACACGAGTGCATTATAATGCAAGCACATTATAACATGTTCATGTTATAACACACTTGTGTTATTGTTTGAATTTCAAAAAGAGTGCATTTTTTAATTCAAAATAGCATCACCATAACACAAGCATGTTATAACACACTCACGTTTTGGTATACATTAATTTTTTTTTTCTCTTTTTTTTCCTCTTTCTTCTTTATCTTTCAGGGAAACTATATACAATAAATAAACATTTAAATTCCATATGGACATTTACTTTCTTAAACTGTATAAGTTGGCATTTGCATATGGAAATTTACTTTCTTATACTTTAAGTTATATTTCATGTATATAGTTTTAGGATGTTTGAGAGTGGTTTCAGATCTCTAAGAGTTATAATACAAATTCTAGTTTTTGGAAGATCTCACAAATTTCATAAAGTCAATTTTCAATAATCAACAAGTCAAATTTTTGTAATCAAGAGGTCAAATTTTAGTAATCAGCAAGTTGTATTATCTTTCTCTCTCTATCTCACTCATTTTTTATCCCTTATGCTCTAGAACTCTCTCTTACTCTCTCCTTCTCTCTATACTTCTATCTATCTAACCTCTCTCTCACCCTGCATCCCTCAATCCTTCCCTCTCTAAATTTCTCTCTCCCCCTCTCTCTCCCTTCCTTCCTCCCACCCACCTTCCCTCTCTACTTCACTCTAACCTATCCCTCTCTACCTCCCTCGTCTCTCTCTAAATATCTCCACCTTCCTCCTTTCCTCTCATTCCTTCCATCCATTCCTTCCCTCCTTCCTATCCCCTCTTCCCTCCTCCATCCTCCTTCCCTTCATTCTCTTTATTCCCTCCCTCCCTCTAGTTGTCCTCCACCTCTCCCTCCCTCTATATCTCACCTCTCCCTCCCTACCTATCCCTCTTTCTCTACTTTTCCCTCCCTCTTCCCCCTCTCATGTCATTTCAATGCTTATCTGTGCCTGTCCTCGTTCCGTCTCGTTAGAATATGTCCTCTCCTCAACCAGTTCCCCGGCCTTCATCGTACCGGCTGCATATGTGCATATAGCCATCTTTTAAATATAATATGTAGGCTGTTTAATAAATCATGGTTTCCTGTGGTAAGCGATAATAATATCTCGCCATCATGTATATGCATATGTCAGTCATCTTTTGCGCGTGTCATCATATCATTTCCTGTAATGGCTTATGTTTTGATCTCGCCGCAGGTCATAATAAATATGTCATCATTACTGATTTAATAATAATATGTAATATTGTGTATTAATCATATAATAAATATGTCGGTCTCGCATAATATTCCATCATCGCCCGCGGCATATGCCGAAACATGTCGCAATCTGTTGCAATCGATCTTAGCATCATCTGTCATCATCGTCTCGGTATCGCGGCTGTTTTGTTTTACGTAAATATATCGTTTTCATGTCTGATAAAGGCACCGTAAAAACTATATCCACCTTTCTCTATCCACCTCTCTCCCTCCTTGT